>VXBQ01016894.1:1657895-1727369 GCA_013400175.1 Phainopepla nitens
TTCCATTCCACAGGACATCAGCTGGGCTCTGCTCCCGCCTCCTCGCAGCCACCTGCTCCCAGAGAGAGGAGAGGCACAGCTGCCCCCAGCACGCAGGGGCAGAGCGAGAAGGGCGGCAGGGGTCCCAGAGTGCCGGAGTCTGTGCAGAGCTGGGAACGGAGCGCTGCCGGCCGCGGCTCCACAGCCTCCCTTCGCCTTCCCCCTGCCTGGCCCCCCAGCGCACAAAACACGGTCGAGTGAGGGGGCAAGAGAGGATGCAAAGAGAAAGTGCAGCCTCTGCATGGGCCACAATTTGTCTTTAAGTGGCTCGGCCACAATTTGGGTCCAAGGAGCTCAGGCCACATGTATTTTTTTCTGTCAGAAAGATTTATAACTTTTTTTGCCACCGAAATGCCAGGGAAGAATAATATCACTGAAGCAGGAACAACAGAATAGCTGTGCAACATGACCCTTATAATTAAATAAAGGATGCAAATGGCAAATCTAATGAGGGAAGAAGTATGTATATGATCACATTACCTGCTATCTTTAAATATTAAATATTTGTTTTCTCTGATTACATTTAGATATTTTTCCTTTCCTGCCCACTCCAAATTAGATATGAAAGAGGAACCAGTGTTCAGGTAGGAAAGGAAGTCAGAACTCCAGCTGTGCCCGCAGCTAGAAAAGCAGTAGACAAAAGAATTTTTGTGCGCTTAAGAACAGAAAAACAGCACAAAGTACAAAATGACCTTTGCCTCTTTTCTTAAGTCTTTGTTTCAAATGGGAAAATCTCCTCTAAATGAATGTTCTCAAGTAATCACCAAACTCACAAGATTTTTTCTGTCCTCTCTAAGCAGAAGAAAATATTTGGAAAAGCTCAATATGAAATGTTGGTCTGATTTTCAAAACCTGTCAGCAGCCACAATTTCTGAGATCTGCATGTGTTTAGCAATTAAGACCTCACTCAGCTTTGTTAGCGTAGTCATTACATGTTTAAAAAAGAATTCATAAATTAATACATTTAAAAAGCTAAATTATAGAAATAAGGTGGGAAAACATAATCAAAACTTTGTCAATTAACATGTTTTCTTCTTTTTCAATCAATATTGTAAAATTTCTTACCCATACTTAACACAGATTTGGCCAATTTTTTTTATTATCCTATCAATCAGGACTGATTTTAATAAATCTTCCCACCAAAAATTAAGAATAACTGGTATATGACTGGACAGAAAATTAAAAAACAAAGAGCAAGTTTTTATGTGAAATAGAAGGTAGAACTTCCTCATGTTATGTCACTAAACCTCACCCACGCTTTGTAGCCCTAAAAATTTTTACCTGTAAGAAGCCCATATTATGAATTTCGGCTGCAAAGGGTGCTACACTTCAGTTCTGGGACTTCTACACTTCTGCTTCTGCTGGGACTTGCCGGATGAAGCAGAACACAGAAAGCAACCTTGAAATTAACCCCATGACAATAAAATATGCAGACGATATCCACAACTACAATTCAAAGTTTGTTTGGTGTTACTTTCCTAAGTCCCATCAGAGCATCTAAATGCCACACAAAAACTAGTTTTTATTTTCTCTTAGGCTAGTGTAATGGAAATAACTTTGTTTAAGTTAATCTCCTACACAAGCTCAAAAATTTTATTATTTTTCACGAGAAATCACAATGTATCCAAACTACTCTTGATCATAATGTTTCGCTTTTACTTACATCACTCTTATTTCATATGCAAAAGCATTGGCACTTTCTATTAGCACTTTTGAAAAAAAACCTAGGTTATTCTGTAACAGACTCTTATCCAAAGACGGGATTCTCCTCTTACTGTCTTGAATTATCTCTGGAAAAAGCCACAACTGATAGCTGACTCATTCACGTATTGCTCCAACTCAGATGCTCACTGCTCATCATCACGTGTGGGAATCAAAATTATCTCTGGTGAGAAAGTATTTATACTGCTGTGGGCCTAAGCCTTTATACTATTCTCATTAAATCACTTTCATTTCTGTTTCACCACATCTCCCCGGCAGACTGTGGCCCACTTTCAACATGGCTGCTTCATATGACCTAGAATGGTGACAGTGGAAGCTCACCCTCCTAAAAAAGCTCTTTTATTGTTATAAAAGTTCCCTCTGCTTATGAATTATTTAGTGTCTCAGACTTTTTAATAGTGATTTTTTTTCTAAAGGAAATTTAAGAGGTACTCAAATGAAATCATTCAAAAAATAACAACTTGGCTAATCTAAAGTGCCAGGATAACATTAACCTTACTGTTACAAATTAACTTTATACACATTATAAAACACAACTATGAAAATAATGGAAAAAAATACTGTAAGATAAAGTAAAAGCAATACATAATTAATGCCATAATAAAAGAGCAATATGACGGAAAACTGTAATGGAACTAAATACAGCACTGTGAAATGCAGTCCATAAATGTGCATAAAATATGCATAAAGGTGCAACTGCTCTCAGCCTGGTCGCACAAAGGAGGATTTCACGTAGTGACTAATGGTTCACTTGTTCCAACCTGTAGCCTAGAAAAGTACTGAGAGGAAGGAATTTTATTTGTCACTTGAACCATTGGTATTGACAGAAGGGAGAGAAAAGCACTGGGGAAGTGATAAGGAGAAGGTGGGGGAGAGGAGCTGCTGAGGAAGCTGAAAGACCACATGAGGTATTGAAGTCAGCAGTAGAAAATTTTATTCCTTCATCATTTATTCATACCATGGTGGTACCTAAGTACCATAATCAGGTTTCAATACCTTGTTGTGACAGGCTCTGGAAACATTTTTTTTAAATATGGTGCTACCATTTAATGTGCACTTTGGTGCACTTTCACTGCCAGACTAATTACTCTTCAGTGTACCAATCATCTACCAGAAAACACATGGCAAGTGTTATTTGCAATTGTTGATCTTTGGTTTTTTAGGATAATATGTAAGAGTACTTAGGCATTTCTTGACTAAATGATTTTTTAAATTATTTGCCAATGTCATAAAAACATTATAAGAAAAAGTGCAAACTATGCCTTTAATTATGGCCAATGTCCAGAATCAGGGCTGCACTGTATCCCAAACACTGAGCACTGTTTTCCTCAGACAAAGAAAGCACTTGGATACCCTTTCACATACTGAGCATGAGACTAACAAGAGTTCAGTTTTTCTCAACAAGGCGAATGAAAATTTTTGAGACTGATTGCTAAATTTTCTGTGTTACGCTGGGCTCTTCAGCACTCAAAAGATAATTCATGACCTCTTTTTAAGCTGCCTCCATCTTTCTTCTCTTTGTTTGTTTGCCTATTGGCAAGGATGGGTATCTGACTTCATACAAAATTATGCTTCACAGCTATGGCCTAAATTACTTGAAGTCCTGATCATGAATAATTTTGAAAATTAATAGTTGTAGTGAAGAACAATTTCTGTTGTTCAGGGCTTAGCTTCAAGCTAAGACAATGCTATACTGAATCATATATAACTGTTTTCTGTTTTAATCTATAGAATATGTTTATATTTGCCATAATCATAACATGACATAGTCCCAACCAACTCAACATGCAAGAATTGTGTTGGATACCTTTGTTGAAGCCAGTGTATAAAGAGAAATGGATTTTGTTTTAGGAGGAATTACAGGAAAATGGGCACTTGATAAAAACATAGGCAGAAAAGTTTTCTTGAGCACTAGAAAAATAAAGTCATATTGTTGAAGAAGGTGCAACACATTTCTTTGCTATTACTTTACAAATACACACAGCACCATAAAAAAAAAAAAAAGCACTAACTTAAAATGCTCTATAAGAAAACCTGTCTTTGACTAGGATAATTTATGCTTCTCAGACCACTACGATTATTTGAAGTGGTAAACAAAAGACTGGATAAAGAAGCAGAAATAAATATGATATACTTATGACTTTTGAAAGCTTTTGATAAAGTTCATCACAAGAGACTATTAAGAAAATTTAGTAACCACAAGGTAAGAGGTAAATTCTTGTCAGTGATTAAATGCTGGCTAATAGGAAGGAAGCAAGGGGTAGGAGTAAATAGTCCATTTTCAGTGTAGGAAAGATTAATAGTGGGATACTCTAGGGAGCAGCAACAAGGTTAATATTGTTTAATATATTTAATTATGATGAGAAATGGGTCAAAATGCCCCTACAGTTCAGAAGGTTTGAAATCAGGATCTGGAACTCAATAGTTGTAGCTCAGAGTCATTTAAACCAAGTATTCAGAAGAAAAATGAGAGAAACATCACAGAAACACAGAAACTCAAGGCACCTGGTCTAGAAAAGCCACCAGTATGGAACATACAGTATCCAAAAAGTCTTTAATTCAGTAGTGGCTGATATTTTTAGATATATGAAGTAAATCCCTGTAATCATTCAGGATGATATTAACCAAAGACAAGCTCTTCAAATTACTCTACCTTCTTGCCCTAACCATTCTGTTGCAGTTCAGGACTCTGTCAGGAGAAGAAATTTCTCTTCTGTTTCCCTTCTCTAAAAATATAAGTACATTGCTTCTTTCTTCAAAGGTATGTGTAAAATCCTGATCCCCTCAGCACAGGGGACAGATATCTTAAACTGTTTCTCCCTCAGTTTTTAGAGCAAGAATCGTTTCAGGCTCTTTAGTTCACTCATTTATTTATTTAGGACAAAGCTACAGGTATACAAGAGGGACAGTGTGTGGATTTCTGTTTGGTTTGGCATTTGGTGGGGAAAACACACTCTTGCTTTTCTCTGCCTTTTCACCAGTTTCTTTTGTGTTCTTTTTATTTCCTTGCAGGCACAGACCTCAATAAACCCCCCTAGTTAAATCAGTGACAGCAGATACCATGTGCCTTTTTGGTTTCGGAAGAATGTAGTTGAGAAAACTGTAATGTCTAATACAACATTGCACAAGAAAATACAAGGATAACATAAAAGAAGTTAACAGGAAGTGAGTCAATCTTTCAACCATATATTTTAAAGTAAGTCTAAATCAGGAAAGGCAAGGGGCAGAATTCAGTGCTCTTGATAGGCTCTCCAGCCATACGCTCTTGTTGCACTACACGCCTGACAGCAGATATACTAATACTGTCTTCTCTGTGAATTTCTTCAATTTTTGTCTTAATCTTCTAGAACAGTTTGAATTGCAGAGCATATACAAGCAGTCTATGTTTTGCACACTTTCTGGACCAACACCAAGAAGCATATTCTACAACAGTTTGTTAAAAATTGAACTCCTCTCTATTGATAATCTGAGATGAGATGCAAGATATAGCACAGTTCAATATTGGAAATCAGTGAGTCGTATAACAGGTCTCACTTAGCATGGATTTATTGCAGAATCCAACCACTATGTGCTGCATGCTGGAACATATTGTACCCTAACACATAATATTTCAGAGACGAGTGAAAAGAATGAGGTGAATCTAATTCTTTTCAGCTCAAGAAAGCTCACTGGCATTAGGAATTTAATTTGGCTGGCTGACTGGGAGGAATAAGGGAAAGCTTCAGGGCAGTACTAGGAAGTGTAATAAGAAAAGAAAAAAGTTCTCTTCCCTGTGCAGTGCATAGGGCAGAAGCTGGAGGGGCTGTGTGTGCCAGTACCTAAAAGCAGCAGAGAGTGGAAGCAGATTTTAGTGATAGAAACTGCTATTCATTTCTTTGCTTGTCTTTTTCAACTAGATCTAAGAGAAAGATGATTAAGAAAAAAAAAAAAACAGGACTTGTATCCACAGCCATGGAGATCTATCCAGAAAAGCCACTGAAAAATAGTTGGTAAAGTATTTGCTCAAGTATTTCAGTTTTTAATGGAGTATTCTGCATAATTAAAGACCCCTTCCCAGTTCAGCAATGCAAGTAAAATTTGCAGGGAATTTTTATGTGCTAGAGAGATCAGTGAATGGATATACTGTGAGCACATTTATGTATGCTCAAGTGCACTGGTAAATAAAGGAAAGTTTGCTTCTTATATGTACTAAAAGAGAGCAAGGAAGAGCAATAAGAGAAATCAAGTCTGCAAAGCTGCCTCTTTAGAATTGCTGTCCTACAGAAGCAATAAAAAAGAGCTTGTTAATCAACACACAACCAATTAAAATTGACAAGGAAAGAACTGAAATATTTTTGAAAGGGATCCTGCTCAACACTGTGTTTGGACATTCATGGAAAATCAAGTGTAAGGATACACCTGCAACTATGCAATTATTACAATAGTCTTTAGGACCAAGCTGCTTGCTTGATGATTACAAAATCCCTGTGCATAACAAGCTTTCTTGTTCAGAAAATAAATCACATACATATTTCAGAGAAAAACCTACCTGCTTGGAGGTTGAAAAATTTTTTTATTGTTTTTTATAAATACCTGTTATCTTTACAGAAACAAAACAGACAAGAGCATTTGGGATGGCATTTGTTCTTTGCATTTTTCTCCTTCCTTCATAGGCTATTGGGAACAAGATTATTTTGAAACTCCTGCAAATACTTGCCCTACTGCACCAAGATTCTTCTAGCTGCCAAAAGTCAGAAAGGCTCAGATGCTAGAGAATATTCATGCTTGTGAATACTGAAACTGTGCCCCTGCAATAGCACAACATTCCTCTGGAGCTAGTAGAGTTAATTGTTCCCCGTGTCTCAGCTTGTTTGGCATACTGCCATACTCAGCTGGGGTATTCCCATCTAACATTGTTCTGTGCCATGGAGATATATAACTATCAATGCCCTTAGCTGAGATAAAGAATTGGAGAGGGAGAAAAAGATGGACTGTATATACAGTCTACCTATTAACAAAATATTTTTCATTTGTTTGGCGTAATCTCAAGAAAAATACAGTCCTAATTCTTGTTTTGGTATACGCTAGAACTTAATTCAGACTGAATGAAATTGGTAGTTTAAATCAATTTACTATTTTTTTGCATTTGAGCAGAAGACTATGTTGCACCATAAACAAAAGAGCTACTTCAAAATTATATTACAATTACCCATAACAGTCCCCCATTTTATGAAATGAAAGACAAAGCTCTAAGGTTTGTGTGTCATCATAGTTAAGTCTGATGGGAAATGACATACAAGCTTTCAACACCTTAGGAGAAGTTAATTACATAAAATCTAACAGACCAAATGGTCAAGCATAAGGAGTAGCATCACTTGTATTGATGAGCTGCTGTATAGCAAAATTCTCCCATTACCTCTTTGTTCAGCTAACTGTGGTATGTAATTATAACCAGCTCTCTTTAATGTCATCATTGCATGTTGAGTTGCTTAAGGTCTTTTACTAATTGGAAGTCACTCCCATGGATCTCATGTAGGGATGACATCACTTTTAAGTAAAGAAGATTGATGTAAAGCAATGGACTCATGCTGTTTTTCTAAATTTCTAATATTTCTGTCGATTTTAAATTGCTACTTAGATCAATTGATGCTTTCATCTATTATTAAAGATTTAATGGATTCCGTTCTGTCTGTTGATTATACTTGAGGTAAAATGCAGGAGGTTCTCAGGAGAAGATTTGTTACTCAAAAGCTCTCTATCATTAGTGATTTGCTAGTGAAAACTTCCCAGTTTTCAGCATTTAGTTCAGTATTCTCTGTTGAGGCTTGAAACTCAGACATTGCTTAGAAAAATAATTTTTTGTTCATTTTACCACTCAGTTATCCTTTTAAGATACAGCAACAATTGCTGTTCTTAATTCTCTGGAAACTTCTCAATTGCTGGGAAAAATAATCTTTAAGGGTTATCCTTTTGATGGATACATATCCGCAGTACTAAAAATTTTTAAACACAGTTTCTAAATTTTTAAAATATTTAAACTTTTTACAACTTCTTAATCTACATCTTTAGATAGAATTTCAGCAAGCAAATGTTATGCCTTTACATGCATAGAAATACATGCTCCCATTTCTGATTACACGAAACAAATTTTAAAAGGAAGGTTTCACAGTTTTGGCAGCTTTGCATCTGGTCCTTCTTGAGTCAAAAGGCAATTTTGATACATTTTGGATGCAGCTCTCATGGTAGCTTTGCTTTATTAATCTACATTCAGGTTTACCACCAAAACAACCAACTTGGACTGAAACAGGTTCCCTTTTAAGTCAATAAGAATCAGATTGCACTGCCCTGGGGAGCCGTTCCAGTGCCCAGCCACCCTCTGGGTGAAGAAACTTTTCCTGATACCCAACCTCAACCTCCCCTGACTCAGCTTCAGGCCATTCCCTCGGGTCACTGTCACTGCAGAGCAGAGACCAGTGCCTGCCCCTCCTCTTCCCCTCACAAGGAATTTGTAACTGCAGTGAGGTCTCCCCTCAGTCTCCTCCAGGCTGAGCAGACCCAGTGCCCTCAGCCTCTCCTCACATGCTTCCCCTCAAGGTCCTTCACCATCTTTGGTCCTTCCCCATCTCCTTATCCAGTGACATTTAATATCAGGTACCTTCTAGGATGATAGCTGGGGAAGTGGATGCTGTAGAAACACAGGCAAAACTTGATTTTAGTTTCTTTTCATTGATTTCACCTTCTTTTCATTCTCATTTACAAAAGAAGATTTCAAAAAAAAACCAAAAACAACCCAAAACCCAACCAACCAACCAACAACAGAAACAAAAAACCCCTCAGGCCTTGCCAACTATATGTGTCAACATCCAGTCTTGCTGAAAGACCAGGACCAGCAGCCAATACTCCTTAGTATTAAGAAATAAAAACACAAAAGTATTTTTCTAGGGGCCTTTATTTATCCATCACACTTAAAAGCTGCCAGGTAATGAAGAAGAATACATCATAGAAGAAATGGGAGCTGCTAGGAGCCCTGCAGATGTAATTCTGTGTAGCTCTTGATAGCATGTACAGCTCTATAAATTCTTGTAATCCAGGCAGAACCTCCTACAGCTTTTCCTGGAACAATGAGCTAAACAAATGCTATAAGGAAAAAACGGCCTCAGAAAATTATTATTTTTTAAGGGAAAAATGTAAATACAGCATTAATGTTCCTCATATGATTTATTGCTACTTGGTATCTTTAGGATAACACAAGTCCATTTTGTTGTTCTACTTGATGGCACTTTTTCTCATGTATGGTTGAGCATAGAATAAACAGGCTCGTAACTGTCAGCGCATAAGTTACTGCCAGTGCTGCCTTGGGGTCACATTAACTTATATACCTAATTTTTCTTTTTCAGGGTTGTTTTTTCTTTTTAATTAATCACTTTTCTTACATGTATACATTTAGCATTTTCTTGTTTAGCTGACATAGTATACTTTTGGGGTTTTCCCTGTGGGTGTCGGAGAATAAGATTGATGAATTATAATTTGATGAAGGTAGTTATGGTGGCAAAAAGTGAGAAATAGAATATTTGCAAAGTGCCAGAGGTGAAGGAATAAGACACACATGATTAAAGTTGCTATAAAATCAAAACTGTCAAAGCAACAATAGCAGTAAAAGAGAAATATTCAAGCAATGCTGGCTTCCCCAGAACATCCAGTGGTGCCATGAAGCATATTATTTAGGCAAGTCTGTTAGGAATACAGGGGGATTGAATTCGTTGTTTTTCTCACCAACTACAACAAACAGGTTGAACTATAAACATTGTTTGCTCCAGGAATTTTTTCCAGGACAACTGGGGATTGCAATTTCCTAACAGAATTCACAGTGCAAACATTTACAGCAGCCTGTACAAGGACCAACTAAATGGAAGAAAGGTAAAGAACCGGGGATCAGACCTGAGCAACAAAGTGCAGCAGAAAAAACAGAGAGAAACAGGCTTAGCAAAGGACTAAGTAAGGAAGTAAGCAGGATGTAAAGGCTATCTTTAATATAAAGTACTTTTCATTGTGGTTAAATACAAACATTTGTCATATTGGTGTCTGAACCACTTGTCCCTCAAGTAAGTGAGGGCAAAACAACTAGAAACCAACTTGTCTCTTAGGTATAATCTAGAATTATTTTTCAAAATATATATAATTTTCTCTCTTGTAACATTGTTTCCAAATTTGCTAACAACTATTAAATGCCTTGATAGAAGTTTATTTTCACCTTTAAGGTCAGGAATGATAGGAGATTTTGTCCAAAACATACTACCTTTTTGAACCCAAAAGAGCCCGCCAAAAACCTAAATGAAGTTCTACGTGTGCAGACAAAATCCTATAGGCAACCACAAGACTGGGGAATCTCAGGAGATACACATGTTGCTACATGTCAGCCAGTATCCCTCTGGCAGAAGGTTGGTAGGCAACGGGGAGACAGTTTCTATAGAGGATAAACTCATGTTTTTCCTATTCTCTATCTGCTATGAATAACTATTGAGAAAGAGCTGAACTATATTTTATATACTGTCATCAGAAGAGTTTTAAAGAGAATAGCAAAAGAGGATAATGACTGCATGAGGAAGCAAAGAAAAATACTAGAAATGAAATTATTAAACACAAGTGGTAGAAAGAAAAGCACAGTGAAAACGTCTTTGCAGAGTTACTTAATGACATTAGTGTGAAGTAGGGGTTACAGAAGAGAAAAAGAAACATGTTTTCAGAAAGAGAGCACAGAATTTCTGGAATACTTCTTCCCTCTTTTTGTTCAGACAGCAGCTTCATCTGCTAACCCAGGGTAGCAACAGATTTCTCACATGGAAAATCTCAAAAGGTGCAGGACAAAGCTGTAGTGCAGTAATGATGAACACATTTGGTGGCTAGTGTCACACTTCTTGTTGAAAGATCCATGCCTTATTGCTCCTTTGTGCCAGTCCAGATCTCTGACGGTGCTAAAGCCAACTCTGTTGCCAATGGTTTTCAAGAAGGCTGTGAGAAAACTGACAGCAAAATTTCAGCAGAAGCAGATGAGATTTTATGTGACTCCAGCTTTTGTCATAAACCTGGAATTCAGACCAGGTTTGTCCAAAAATGTTTTCAGTGACTCATACCAAATGTTCACCTTGCACTCTTTTTTCGGTGAAACACGTAACATATGGACCTGTTTACAAAGGGACTGAGGAATGGGTTTAGTTTGACTCAGAGATTCAAAAAGCAAAAATAAAAAATGCTAAACCAGAGCAAGTACAAAAACTGCAGCCACATTCAGAAACACACTAAGAAAATACTCATACCAAAGAGGACAAAACAGAGATTTCCTTCCTCTCTGTCATTTTCTGAGATGCTGACAAGCACTAGAGACACACTTAGATATAGATTTTACTGGTTTATTTTAACTTTTTCTCTGCATCTGACAGTGAAATAGAGGATGTCAGGTTTAGCCCTGGACACAAGGCACAATTGTTCCATTGCCAGGTTAGTGACTTACCTGTTCTCCCTCAGTGAAGAAACATTAGCAAGCCTTTTGTTTCCATAGAGATGGGATGTTGTGGAGGCTGGAGGTTTCCCTACTTCAAGGAGAGCCAAAATGCAATGGAGAAAGCCCTTACCTAACAACAGTGAAAGGCCTTCAGGGCATTATCAGGTGCTAGAATGTCTCCAGGAGCGCCTTGCTTTTAATGTTGTCCTGCTTTAAAGCTGAGATTTCAAAGCTGCTTAGAAATATCTAATCCTAATGGGAGATTGAGCACCAAAATTCTTAGGGTTCACTTTTCAGTTTATCTGAACAGAAAAATAACATATGACAAATATAAGTTTTTCATGAAGACATATACATTTAATTAAGGTAGTATATTTGTCTTTGTATTAAGTGAAGTTTTTTATGAACACAGCAAAGTTACATTCCTAAACACAATGTACTAGCACTTTTGATATGTGCTAGACTATTTATGTCCCCATCTGTTCAAAAGACACTGCCTGATCCTTTATTCCTTCAGGTTCTTTATTGTGTCCTAATTATGTATCCCTGACAGTACTAGCTGAATTTGGACACTGAAATATTACTCAGATTTAATGCACTTCTCATGTCATCTGGTTTTTGCTTTCATTTTCCCTGAAATCTTTAGCAGACATGGTGGCCGTCTCACCAAAAGCAAGGTCTGAAGCTTGCAAAAAAGCTTCCAAATCTATCTGAAAACAAAGAAGTGCTTTATTATCTTTTCTGTTCAAGCTCATTGAAATTTTATTTACTAGAGTGCAGTGATTTTTATCAGGAAAATAAAATTAAACTTATACTATTAACTAAATTAAAAAAGGAAATACTAAAGTAAAATTAAACTTAATTAGTCTTGATTCCATCCAGTCACCCAATCTTAGCTTCTAGTTTTGTTATGTAGTTTCTAAGACCAGGCAGCAACTTAAAAGATTAGCATCTACCTGCTAGGGTTGAGAGGGAACAGACAGAACTATGCAACACCCAAATCTTTGGAAGGTATGAAGTCTACCTGATTTAGTATTTATAAACCTAAAACTCTTTCGAATTTACTGCAGATGAAAGGTTTTGAGTAAAACAATGTATAAAAGGCCTCCAGCCACATTTGCGATAACCAAAAGCAAAGCTGTATACTCTTATTCCAGAACAGTCCCTTGATTTTTTTACTTATTCAACTCCATCATCAAAGGGCAAGAGATGAAGCATCAAGGATTTCAGGTGAGACACAAGAAAATGCCCAGTGATCTAATTCTGCAAACATATTAATTATCTGTATGTACATGTGAAAGTTTGAAAAATATTATTCAGGAATCCACCACACAGAGACACTGAGTGCCTGCGCTTGCTATTCCAAATTCTCTCCTGTGTTTTACAAATGGTATTATCTATAAAAGCCAAAGAGATTTCTTATAAGAAAAAATGTAGTATATGCCCTTAGATATTTTCAGACACCTCTATCTCAAAAAAATACCATAGAAGAAAGAGACCTTAGCTGTGAAGGAATTATGCTACAAAATAGTAGTTCCTGGTACCATAAAATTACAGCATCCATTCTTTACAGAAACAACAGGGATACTTCAAAACTAAGACTGTAAGTTATGCTCTGTATTAGAGAAAGTGTGTAAAATTGGAAAGCTACCCCACAATTCTAATGGAATGCAGTGTTTTAAATGCGACAAAAGAGTTACTTCAAGACCCAAATCATACTTTGAATACTTATTCTGCAAAAGCAGGGGATGAATTTTAAAGTGGGATTTAATGTTTCTGTTATAAAATACAATTTTCTCAATTACTGAATGTTTACATGTGAAAAGAAATGTAACTTTATAGTCTTTTTTGTACTATAGATCCTATTAAATGCTAATATCTGTTTTATCTTTCCATGCAGAATCTTTTTGCTGTTCAAAGGGAGTAATCTCAGGATGAAAACTCTCCAAATGGAAATGAATTCAAACTGTGCATGACACTGGTTTCTACAAAACTGACCAGTTTTTCAATATTGTTATGTCACTGTAGATCTGATATGATATTGTATGAAATTCCATCTGAAATAACAGGCTTTGGAATATATTTATAGCATTATTTCTGCAGTTCTTAGTACTTCTGCAGTACTGAGGCTGTTCTTAGGGTAAAAAAAAAAAAAAAGATCACAGCAGGAAAGAAATCTCCTTCCTTCTACCAACTCACCTTCACTAGGAGCTCTTTACTAAAGAAAGACAGTCCAAGGATTTTACTCTAGTTTTATCTACCCCTAGTTCGATCTAAAAGTCTAGAAGCTGGAATGCAGTAATGATGATAACCTAGATCTAAAACTGAAAACTTGGCTTTTATATTTTAAGACAAAACTTTGAGGGTTTTCCTCAGGCATTCTACTTTTACTTTCATACACACATTTAAGAATGTCTGTGCAAGGAATTCAAGCACTCCTTTTGCAGGAGATATAATCCTTGCATGTAACCTTTTTAAAGATCACACAGTTAAGAGAGCACAGACAACTATTTCCTATAAATAAACATTCATAACCATTTTTAAAATTAGTAAGAAAATAAATTTTACTATATATTCCACTAATTATTTTTTTTATTGTTGCACTTCCTGGATCTAATCAGGGCTGGAAGTAGATTTGGGGAATAGGGGAAAAAAAGCCAAAGAAGTGAGTTGAAGTCCAGTCAGAAAAATAAAGTGCTAGAGTCTAAAATGCAAGCTAATTCTGAGAAAATGGAGAATGCAATAATGCAGACCCAGTAAGATTCTGAGATGAGTGACCTGCTGGCAAGTGCAACATCTCGAAGTTTGGTTGCAGCCGCTGAGGTTTATAATGAGGGCAGGAAATCTCCCAGATGAAAAAGTATTCTTTCATTCTGCTTTGTTTTTATTGAAATTCTTCCAGCACATGAAAAATGCTTTCCCCAACATAAAAACATGGTCTCTGTTCCACTTGCACAAGGAAGGAAAGCCCCAGCCACCTGCCTTTCCATATCCAAGGGGACAGGAGCACTCTGGAGGGCTCACTCTGGATCCTTTCCTTCCTAGAGAGGTAGAACACTTTTTGCCTTTCTCCTAAACAGCATGTTTGACCACAAGTTAATTCTGTTGGACTGACAGAACTGTATGAATTAAATATGGAAACTCTCAAAGCAGTGATTCCCATTAACTCTCTAAGAACATATGCACAGGGCGCAAGGGGTATCCTTGTGGAAAATGACAAAACAAACTATACTAAAGGGACAATGCTATGAACAATTTCATAGTATTTCTGCAGAGGAGAAATAGTAAAAACGCAGCTCATCAGAGGTTATAAAATTATTATTGCTATTACAGTTTGTCCTCAAACAAAGACTATGTCTTTACAACACAGGGAGACACAGATTATTTGTGGTTTGGCAGCTCAACTGAAAGAGAAAATAGTAACTCAAAAAATAGTTCAGAGTAAACAAAACTTTAAGTGATTAGGACTCTTGTTGCTGAAATGAAAAAAATTCAAAAAACTCTTTTTGTGCCTGTAAAATTGCAAAGGAAATGAAAGGAGAGATTCCCATAACAGGAGACAAACCTCTTTTTAATAAGTAGATCAGTTGATAACTTGCACCTGGCACATGAAAAATATGGTTTCAACATCTACTTCCAGCTAAAGAGATCTGAACCCACGTTTCTAAAGGACATGTCCTAACCAACAGGCTAGAGGGGAATTCTTGTCCTTAGATTCTCAGTGTAAACATCAAACAGAAGTTTTATGCATCACTTGTAAGATATGAGAAAGAAATGACCTTCCAAATGCACTTCTATTTCCATTACTCAGATATCCGTTTTGACTTTCCAAATCCACTTTTATTTCAATTACTCAGATACTCATTTAAAAGCTAGACATATTGGCTTGTGTAATCACATACTGTACTGAAGCAGAAAAAGATTAGGTTTAAGCCAGTCTTGTAGCTTTGTAACTGAAAAAACCAGGCATATGAAGTTGCATCCCTTCTCTTAGGCTTTGTAAAGAATATCTAGCAATGAAGACAACAAAAGAATAAGAACCATTTCCTGAAGTGCCATAGTAATGGCACTCAGCTGTGCAACCAAAGGTATTTCATCCTGCCCCGGATCATTTCGATGTTCAACTATTTCAGGTAAGAATAAAGCAGTTTCAATATCAGAGTGTGGTTAGTGTGCATCTTAAACATCACAGCTTCTTCTTTGTTTGTGAGTTTTATGCCCTCAGACATGTGTGTGTGTATGCAGATGTAATACATATGCATATTTACACATATACACATAAATAAGAACTGACCTTTTATTTTCCCCACCTTGAGAAACATGTACTTCTGAACCATTCAGTGGAAAGGCAACACAATATGATAACTAATTTAAAAAAATCTTCACAGATAACTTTTTATTTTGATAATTCCAAGCAGATGTTATTACAACAGTGAATGCTTGAAATTCTCCACTTTTCCAAGGAAAGCTAGGGAGGAGTCAGATAAAGTTAATCCAACCCTTCACTGATTGTTATGATTGGCTTTCTAGCCCTTTGAACCCTGGAGCAGCAAAACCAGGCTGTAATGCAGACCAGAACCTGGCTCTAAGCCTTTGTGTTTTCAGCAGCAGAAAATACAGTTTTCAATAAGCACAATGAGCTTCATAGGCCTGACAGATCTTGAAAGTTTGGTCCAAGCAGTTTAATGTAAAGCCATACATTTCTGTACAGTGTCTAGATTTATATAACAGGTCTTTATAGAAATTTAAGTGTTGACAGATAAGATGGAATGCTTTCATGTATTTAATGTCTTTCCTGCCCTGCTAAATAAGAATTATAGTGCCAGAGTTTAATGTGCTTGTAAAGAAAACTACCTTATCAAAAATTTAAAATCAGCTTTATTTTTAAAAATTCAGGAAGAAATGTTAAAAAAAAAATAAACTGGTGTTATCTAAAGTATTCAAAGTTATAACAGCCTCACTGGTTTTTCTCCTGTTTGCTCTCAACACTTATAACTGAAGTTATTTGAAATGCAATTAGTGAGAAAACTTTGAAAGGAAACCTTGACAATTCTTTTCAATAAAATATTTATTTTTACTTCATTGGTCTGAGAATGTCATGATTTTTCCTTTGGGGCTCAGAACTGCACTTTAATACCTTGATAGATCATAGCTGTTAGGTTATTATAAAATGCTGACAGATGCGGCTGTGATTTGTGAAAGCTCCATATGAATTTTACTTTTAATTTCTGTTAACATTTGACAGAGCTTCATGACATTAGAACCACAAAGTTCATTGAAATTCAGCAGTAGTTGAGCACCTTGCATACATTTCTCATTTCCAGATAACACTTGTACATCTCCTGACACAAAGATTCAATATTAATCTCGTCAAAAGCTGGAAGAAATGCACAGTATTTTATTTCACAATAAAACTGAATGCATCAAAGGGCCTCTGTGTTGGTAAATTACTCCAGTTGGGCATAGGGAGGATTTTTAATTGGTTTGCATCTTTCCTGCTCTGACAATGTTATATCAAACACATCAAAAAGTAAATAAATGACTGAGGTTGCCCCCAAGGTGGCATGTCAGCAGCAGTGTTCCTCAAAATTATTACCAAAATCATGAATGGCTCATACAGACTAACAGCTTCTGGAATTTTTCGATTATTTGTGTAATAAAGTGGGAACAAGCTCTGTGAGTTATGAATCAATATTTAATGAAGTCTAGCTTTCATAACTGGCATCTTTACTTATTAATATAATCAGCTATTTAAAGAAAAATGTACTAAGATAATTAAATAGGAAGCAATAAATAACTATACAATAAGTATAGCAATAGTAATATAATCATTCTGGTTTTCTCAAATTTCATGTATTAGTCCTACTTTACTGACTAGGGTGAAATATCACTCAAAACTGCTTCTATATCTGTGGTTGGAGTGATGGAATGGTAGCCTGTCTAGAAATTATGAACAGTTTTAAGAACTGCATCCTATCAGGGTACTTCTTTAGAGGTTCCTCAGAGAGAAAGCAACACATCGGGGAGAGCAACACTAGCCAGCAACAAAGCTGTGGGAACTGGAAATCAAGCAGGTGAAGCCTGGAAATTTACAGACCTTCTCTTGATAATCGCCGATACAGAGTGGATAATCCAGATGTCCTCCTGAGTATTCTTTCAGCTCTTAAAAGACCATTTCCATATCCTTGCTCAAGAGTGACTGCAGAAGTTATGAATGTTCTGTTTTACTTCAGTAAATAGCCTAAGGTCTAACTTACCAGTTATTTCTTTGAGAAGTCCTTGAGATATTTCTTGAGCAGTAAGAGCATAAGAAAATGTCTAATAAGATTCAAATTTTCTTCATCTCATGGACACTATTGACTTTAAACCAGCATCGATTTTAGCAGAATATGCAGACTAATGACAAGTTTAAAATTTCATTTAATAGTAGCATCATCTTTAGTACTTTGTTTCTAGTTAATTATCACCTGAACAGAATTGAAAGTGAGAACACCATTTTCACCTTTCTAGGTGGGATGAAGCTAATCCAACTCCATAACCTGCTTCACATTTGAAAATATCAGACAGCTGGTACTGAGATCACAGCAGAAGGTATTTAGTAGAAACAACTGTCAGATTTGATTTATTTAGCATTATTCAGATTTACAATCAAGGCTTTTAACTGATGTGTGAATTCTAGAGAAACATTTAGATGCCTTTCATTATTTTGATTGTTATAAAATTTTTTCTTTAAAAAATTTACAGAAGTGCATTATCTTTTATCATTGTGACCAGGATCCTTTAGGTTTTGTTGAGATGTATGTGACTTGGGTTCTCTGTTTATTTAAACTACAGAGATATGAGACATTCTTTCTACAGCCCACACTTCACGAAGGACTTCCAACACACTTCTAATGTTTTCATTCCATCTGCACAAATATTCAATAGGACAGCAGGTAGCTATATTTATTCTGGTGATAAAAATACAGGGTCATTCAAGTACCAAATGTGGATTTTCAAGTGCCAGAAGTATGGATCTTTTTCATTTCCCTAGAGTAATAATTTTATTGACTACTTCCATATAGGCAAGTATCTTGCCCTAGGACAGCAACTAACTGCAGGTAGTTAAATGTAGCTAAGGCATTACAAATGAAATGCAATAACTTGAGAGATGGACCAGGATTTCAATTTTTTTGGTTGCTGATCTAACTTGATCTTCAAACCTCCTGAACTTCTGTTAATAGTATGAAATAGAATGTTGTGTAAAAACAAGCATTTGTTAAAAAAAGAAGTAAAATGGAGTGTGTATCATTATTCAAATACCACTCTTTGATAATGAGCACTTTGGCACAGGGAAATTGTTGTGAATATGCATCAATGGAACAACTCCTTGCAGTAATATGTGAATGAAAGACATGAAATAAGTTACCTTTTTTGACTTTATCCTGAACTATTTCAGAGCTAAGTATCATACTCCTTCATGATTTCGTCTTGAATAACAGCATGCCAAAGAGAAAAAAACACTAGATGCTTATGAACATGATCAACTGGAGGATGCTTCAGATAAGCATCACAGGCAGAAGAAAAAGAGAAACACTACTGATTTTTGGCAGACCTGCAAGTACACCTCTAACTGATTTATCTCTAGATAATGTATTTCAGATGAAAGACTAGTAAGACTTTTCTTTGAAACATAGTGTAGTCAGATAGAGATGAAGCCATAAAGGTCATGATACACTCTGAAATTCAGACACATACCGAGGTACCAAACATGTTCAAATGGAAAAATTTATCCTTAATATAATTCCCATTCCTGTTCCTGAGACCTTTGTCAGGAAAAGTGAAGTGATTCTTGTATTTTTTTATGCAACCAGACAGGAAAACAAGAAAAATCTGTAAATGTCTGTAAGTCTAAGAAATGCTCTTGAATTGGGAATCACAGAATAAAGACACTAAGAATAAATATATGGCTAAACTAAGATTGTCATACTGCTAACTTCCGCTCTTGAATCCAATATATCATAGGCAAATCATTAGAGATGCAGTCAAATAAGAATGTATAACCCTTTATAATAAGTCAAATAAGTTTTAAACTGGGCACATTCTACACAGATTAAGTCCATTTTGTACATGAATGATTTAAAAATCTAAATAAACGAATTAAATTAGGAATCTACCACACTCTATTGACAGAATTTTAGATATAAAGTCACTACAATATAATGAATTCCAGGAACTAGAAGCATTCTAAACATATTCAGGGGTATATTCATAATAGTCTGTCATTTATTCCATCCAAAAGTAATGTCTTTTCAAGCACTGAAAAACAAGAAAATTGATGCTTCTGAAGTAGCAGTAGGTATCCAGTTACGGCCACTCACCAATAAAACTGTTACATACACTCAAGTATAAAACAGAACTGTATAAACAGAAACAATTTCTGACAGTGATCTATAGCCCCACTTCAAAAAGGAAATCTCTAGTTGAGTGACACATCGAGAATTGTAATAAAAAATTAGCTCAATACCACAGTCTCAGGCTACATCAATCTTTGTTTCCAATGACAGTTTCTGATTTTGAGTTAAACTCAAAAAAAAAAAACTAAGATAAGTTATTTTGGTCACTAATGCCAGAGAGAATCAGTAGTCATGCAAGACATAATTTTTTGAAAAGAAGAGAAAATATCTAGGTTTTTTCCCCAACAATGATCAAAGGGTTAGTCTCACATGGTCTTTGAAAAGTCTTGTATGTGACTCTTTCTATACATGAAAAATGTTGATCCAAGTTCAGTCAAACAAGATTAAAACATTATGTAGTTTTCCATACCATCTCAGGCTTTTATATTCTTATAGTCCTTCTCAACACCTGTGAATATAGCACTAAACTAAAAAACTTCAAGACAGTCTCGTGTTGTCTTCTATTCCTGCTGGGATCTGGACTAACAGGTAGATATCTATAATTTAAACTGTAAGATAGTATTATTTAGCTGTTAAATTTCTAATTCCTTACAAGTTGATTATCACCATGATATCCAGACTCAGAAAAGGAATTAAAAAATAAACACATTTCCCTTCTCTAGATAACAGAAAAAAACGAAGTAGAAAAGTGTGTGTGTGTGTGTGTGTGTCTATGCATGAGAAATGTAATGAGGGAAAGTCAGTTCAATGAGCTGAGTTTTGAATACTGTGATAGCAAGAGTAATTTTTATTTATTCCTGTGGTAAGTTTCATAAGCTTAGTTCTCCTCTCTGTTAGTGAGATTTCCTTTTCTGGTCACAGTTTTGTGATTCCAGTGGAATGTAGCTGTCAGAATTTATAGCAAGGAGTATATTTAAAATATATAGGACTCTGAATATCAGGGAATGAAACAATCTACAACATATATTCACTAAGAGACTGAGTGGAATGCAGAGCAGAGAAATGATGTTTTCAGTTCCTTGCAATTTCTACCACTTTGAACTTTCATCATTATTTGCAGTTTCTCTACAAAGAGTGGATTACAGTAAACACATCTGGGGATCAGAAACCATCATTGCAACATCTGTGCTTGGGAGACTAAATCATACATTTCTGGAATACTCTGTCCCAAATAATAATAGAAATTTTTAAACCATAATCAATCAGAAATCTGCAGTAATAGTAAGGGATCTATGATGGCTATATAATATACATAAAAAATATACACAATATATTTTTTAAGGATTCAATAAAAAAAAAAGAGCAAGGCTGCTGAGATCATAGAGACATAAGGGAGCAAGATTTTATGAGTCTGGTTCATCACCATTCCTCTAATCTCTCCATCTCCACCTGGCAGGCATTTCCTTCCTCCTCACAATTGCCTTTCCTTTTGTGCCATGATTCTAATCTACAGGACCAGAGGAAGAGTCATTTTCATTCAGCATAGCCCAGATTCAGGGCTGCAAAGGAGTGAGGGGGTCTGACAGATCATGAAAGCCACTAGGTGCCTTCAGTGGGAGCAGAAATTGGTTTATGCACAAGAGGCAAAAAAAAAAGCTCCTCTCCTAAAAACCAGTTGCTCCAGCCTCAGTTTCTGCCAAGGCTGGAGTTAACAGATCACATAACTTCTATGAAAAATGATTTGCTTTGGTGAAAACTAGCTACATTTGGCTTTTAATTCCTACAGATTTTTGAAAACTGTTGTAGCTGAAAGACGCTGCTTTTGAGCAGTGCTATTTAAGTCAAAATTCTAAATGTCCGAAGACTTTAAGTTTGAAAGACCTTCCAAAATACAGCTGTGAGTTCTAAGTTTGCCAGATAGGACACACTATATGGAAGATCACATTACTGTGTAGGAAAAAACCAAAGGGAGCCCTTATATTCTGGGTTTCTACAGTCACACCCCATGCATTACAGCACAGGAAACCAACTCCTCTGTCCAGGAGAACAGAAGATACTGCTCAGAGGTGTGTCGAAAGACTCAACACCTTCAAAAGAGGCTTATGTTCTGGTATGCAGAATGCAAGGAAGACTTAAGATACATCCCCAGGACATCATGTTTTCTTACGAAACAATTGTAGTTGCTGGTCTCTAAAAACAACTCCAAAGACCTAAGCATGCCACATTGGCATAATGCTCACTATGCCACTTAGGAATACTGTCTTTGGTCAAAATCCCTACAGCCTAGAAGAAAATGTCCATATTCAATAAACCTACAAAGTCATCGTTAGAGAAGCTGGAGGAAATCACCTCTTTCTTAGTTTGGTAAATGCCAGGTTCTTCAGAGGAATGCCCACTTCTTTATTTATTTTGCAATACAAATTTTTTTATTTTTATTTTTAATTATGAACTTGGAAATAACCACAGAATAAGATACAAGCTGGTGCTCAGGTCACTATAGCAAAAAATCAATCAGGATTCAAACCTGAGAAGAAAACATTAATTTTAATGTCTGTCAAATTCTCCTCCTGTAGTTTTTTATCTTTAATATTTCCATTGACTCTTTTCAGCTCCATCCTCTCTATGAATTAACCTGGCTATGTACCTCAAGCAAGACCCTTAGAATTTTTTCATATATTTCCTCTTGTTTCCTTCTTTTCCTGCCTGCAGTTTTATACGTTTTTGGGTTCAGAAGGAGTACACCTTTTCATGCTACTTTTTTCTTTTTCTTTTTGTTTCTCCACAGCTTTTGCTTAGATTTCCATGTTTTTCTCAAATATGTCTCTGCATTTCATTTTCAAAGAATTAAAATTAATTGATGGAAGTAAAGTTCAAGGAAGAGTTTCAGAGATTATATCAGGATGAATCAGCTTTTAGAGGAACACTAAAGGTAGCTCTAAAATTAAGTCATTGGATGGAAACTTTTTAATCACACATCTGTGGATAAAGCATTTATGCAGTTGCTACGGCCCTTCAACTTCTGTCTAATCATGAAGATATTTAAACTTCAATGTCTCCACTGCAATTTTCCCAAAATGCCTAGAGTTGAAAGCTCAGGAATCAAGAAAATATTTTAATCTAGATTAGATTCACTATCTTGACAGTCTTCAAACTATGCTGCTTAATATCAAATACTAAAGCAGAAATCTAACTAAGCAGAGAGAAACCAGAACCCAAGACTCTCCTTCTGGCAAGTGTCCTGATCACTGAACTACATATTTATGTTTCTCTGCTTGTCAGCTTTTTGCATAATGGTACAGCTGCACCAGGAGAGGGACACTGATGCCGAACTGGTTTGGTAGGCATGTTCCTAAGGGGCAGAAATACCAAATCAAATGTGCTTCACTAGAAAGAAAATATGGGATTGAAGTCTGGAAAGTCTGTGAGGATGCTGACTTGACTACAGACCATCTATAGAGAAGAGTTCTTCCACTTTTATATGTGTTTTAAAAGACAGCAATACCTGAAAGTCAGAGAGTGCAACTCATGCCTCCCAGGGGATTTAGCCTCTTACAGTGCATGCCTCAGTAGTCATTGTAAATTGAATATTAGTCTGGACAAATTGAATATTACTCTAGCCTAAAGTCTAAATATGAGTGCGCTTATACACAAGTAACCTAAAAGATGCTGGTGCAGCTTATAGGTGCTTCAAACAAATTTGTGACGAGATTATGATTTGAATTTCAGTTAATAAAATCAACTCAACCAACTTGATATCTCCATATTACCTGAAGACAAAATTCAACCATTATTCTGCAAGCTGCCCCTACAGTTGCCTAACTACCAATTAATTAAATGAATACCCAGTTCTGGCCTCTTCTGTAACCAGCAAGGATTTAAAATTTCAGCCAGCATTTCCCACATTTTCCAAAATTTCCTACATTCCAAATGTTTTGTGAATTTCCATTGGTTTAATAACCTTCTTCTTCCTGGTGAATGTCATCTGTTTGGTAAATATCACGAAATGTCATGTGTTTGGTAAATAATATTAACTGTGTGCCTCAGCAAAATAGAGAGGTCAGACTATTTACATGGGTCTTAAATTGTTTATCACTGGTAGTTCAGACAAGCCTGACTATGCCACAGTCAGGGAAACATACAGCATACATGATAGTTTTGGCCATGAATTAAAGCATAAAAATTCTGTAGGATACTGTCATTTAAGTCTTAAATGTCTAATAACACTTTCTAGATAAGTTCTGGTCAGCAGTTCCTGACTGGGAAATCCAGGATATTAAAAGACTTTTTAAAGTCGCTACTTTTCTAACTAACTACTTTTCTTTAGTAGAACTCAGACAACAGCTGTAGTGAAGACTAATTATTTTGTTTAATCTGCTTTTTATTGGTTAAGCCAAGTACTCTGTAGGTATTTGGCCAAGAAATGTAGAAAGATATTCAGGTGTCATTGGATGCAATTTTGAAGTTTATATACTTTTTTAGCCTGGCAAGCAAAAATATTTCACCCAGAATATCATGCATGCACAGGGCTGCCAAAAATATGTTTAAATGTTACAGATCTACAGTGCCATCTGGCCCAGCAGCTTTTCAGATACAATCTAGAGATGTAAGAGAAAGAGACACTGCTGGATGTCTCATAATAGATATCTATTATATGTATTTCCAAGGAATCAAAGATCTTGTCTAAAATACAGCAGGTCACTCTCAATACTAGCCACCATATTTTCCAAGAGAATTAAGGAAACAAATCATGAAGAGCCTTCATAAGCTCTCAATAGTGTAATGTATTTACATGTGCATTATGGATAGAGACATCAATATACTGACCCACACATACCTTTGGATTGGTCGGGGTAACATGGCTTGTTACCACTTCCAGAAATAATATTAGAAATAACTGTACAATGCAAAAGATGAGAAATAAATATCAGCTATTTCTTAAAGGAAAAGACATAATAAAGGAAACCCCAAATAAACCAGAAATCTCTCTGCTTAATCTATGTCTAATTGATCCTCCTGATCAATTTTTTGGCAATTTTGAAACAATACAAGGACAGTAGAATGCACAGTCTGTATTCTGTTTACAAGAATACAAACTGTATGTATGTCTGGCTGCTCCTCACTCCCTGCCCAGCTGACTCCAACACAGTGTATGGGTTTCGTACTTTCTGAGCTTCCACCTTCACTGATAGAAACAAAGACTAGACGTGCTCACCACATATATATGAAGTTACATAGAATATAAAGTACTAATCTGGCACAATAAATAATAAAAAAAATTCAAATAAAAGACGCAAAAAAACCGCAAACCCATAATAAAAAAGTTAACGCTCCACAAAAGCATTAAACATACAATCCTATAAACCAAACAAAAGAATTCAAAATCAATTTTCAGCTATCTTTTCTACAGATGCAGTAAAAAGAACAAATCAATATTGATCCACAAGCCCTCTCCCCTGGCTCACAGGTGAAAATTCTGCTGCAACAGCCACTTGAGCCTCTACACTTGATGACTCTTCCACTCTCCTATAACTATCTTATTAGAAGAATCTTGCCTGAATCTTTATTTAAGGGGTCAGAAAGAAATTTCATGTCATTATACTGGGGGAAACACAGCTCCTGAAACTCTTGCATATCAGCCAGGAAGCTCTTTTGTTGCTTATGGCAGCCTATCTTACTCCGCCAGCAAGAAGCAGCCTTTCTTTGTCAGGCCCCATAAAGAAACAGTAATCCAAGATAACAACCTTTTCTTTCCTGTCAGGATTAATAAGAAATGAAGCTGAAGTATTGGGCTGACAAGGATGAGAAGGCAATATTTAAATCAGAGCAAAACCTAGTATACACTGCATGTAATTTGATTAAACAGGAATCTAAGCGATCAGTGTTAACAAGGGTCTGCTCTGTTTTCTGATAAACAGAGAAATCAAATACGGGACCAGACCACCTGCTGCTGCCTTCAGTTGGGATGAGGGTGTCCTTCCCAGCGAGGGTGGCAGCAGCTGGCAGCCATCCAGCCATGCCAGGGACACGCATCCCTCCAGGTACCTGTGGGCACCTCCTAGCCCTGCACTGGGTCCCCCTGCCCCTGGGATAAGATTGCTGGTGGCCACTCTCTGTTTCTAAATTACAAATCTACTTGCATGAAATAGAGCCTGCCCAGTGCCAGGAAACAGACAAAGCCTATGCAAAGAGTCAGCCCTCAGAAGGGATAAAGCAGCTCCTAGAGGAGAGACAGTGATTAAATAAAGTCCAGCAAATGACGCCAATAAACAAGTTTTCAATTATCAAAGGACACCCAGGCAGCCAAAAAGAGGCTGCTAAAAGCTGTAATCACACTATTCTACAGTACCCACTTCAAAAAGTGGAGAAACATATAATATATTTTGGCTGTAAAAGAACACATAGAGCAGACTATTTAAGAAAATTGCAACCTGCTACAAAAACAAGCTTGAGTGCCTTCTATTTAAGAGAGTGGGGCTGCATTTCAGATCCCATTTCTTAGTTCAGGTGAATTATATCTCTGAATCACACAGCAGTTATCTGTCTGCATGTTTTACTTTGACACCATATCCTCCTGTCCTTAACCCCATCTGAGACTGACAATGTCTGGGGACTGCTAATGGGGCAAAATTTTCCATGAATATGTTTGTATTTATAAATTAACTTACTTGGACTACACTACTATAATTTGTGTATTTGATTTCGGAACAAAACTTGTTCGTTTGGCTTTTGCTGGCCTGAATGTTTATTAAAGTAAATTCCAAATATGTAGCCAAAGGTATTAGGATCAGAAAGAGGCTTTTAAAGTGTACTGTAGTGTATCAGTATATTTATATTTGCATGAGACAAATGATTCTCACTCAACCAGCCAAGGAAGGAAGAGAGAGAAAATTTGGAGCCTTCCTGACCGGTCATGATTAACCAATATGGAATGAAGATTAAGTACTGAAAGCAGAAAATCTGTTGGTGATGAAAAAAAAACAGTTTCATGTGTTACCAGGTGGTATTCCAACAGTTTTTTTCAGACTAGATAGACTCAAAGATTAGATAGAGTCATACTGATTATGCACTGAATGGAAACCTACAGAGTGGAAGTCTCCTAAGATAGGAGCTCAGAGTCTGTAAAGGATTTACTTGTTTTGAAAGACAAATCTATATTTGCACGTACCCTGTGCTACAGCAGACTTCCCAAAGCATCACAAACCAACAAACTTTTTTGTCTGACCTGTTGTCTCATAGTATCTGGTCCTTGGGAAAACCAAATCTGAATGTGGATTTGAACACAGAGCATAGAGGACTCTGAACAACTATTTTTTCTAATTAAAATACTGTTCAGTTCTCAAATTATTTTGCTTTTAATTCTATGCTCATACAACAGCAGACTAAGGGTAAATTATTTTATTTGGTTTGCTCTTTTAGTAATTTGCCACATTGGAAAAAAAAAGTGCATATCAGCTCAACAAATTAAAATCAATTGTGGTTTAATAATTTTCCCTTTAGCCAAGACCATTAGCATTGCACAATTAAGTAAATGTTAAAAGCTAGAAGAGAAGTCTGCAAGGCAGAAACCATTCCTGCTGCTGAACAGCAATGGAGGAATTCCTAGGAAACAAAGACACCAGTACCCTCTGCCCCACAGCAGCAGCAGCAGTACCTTTCCTTGACTGATCTGGCAAAACAGAAGCTTTCTTCTGACGGTCCCACTCAGCCTGACCACATCCTACAAAAGGCAAATATCTGTCTAGAGTATTTTCTGTTTGCAGTATCACCGAAAATGAAACTACCCTCCTCCTTTGTATTAGTAGCCTCTCCTGGACTTCTATGAAAAGAGGCCAGGGCATCAAAAATGGAAAGCCTTGCAGAAATCAAAAAGACCATGTTTTCAGCCATTTTTTTCCAGCATCATAGCTATTTAAAGCATTGAAAGCTGGTTTAAGTGTACTTTTTATTACATAATGCGGATTTGAACCTCTCAAGTCGGAAAATTAGTCTGAATTCTTCTAGATCAAGTATTATTATCACTTCTTATGGGCCAGAAGCACAACACTGCAAAATCTGTTATATAAATTTACTGTATTTTTTTCTGGTCATTTGTGAGGAAATGTGAAATTTGTGAAATTTCCTCAGCTTTGAGGAAAATATTTCATTCTTTCTAGATTATTGAAATTGATTTGCAGTTAACTGCTTTCTTAGACCTTTAGGGACATTAGCATGAGACTCTACCATCATTCCAGGTATTATATGATCTTGATGTAACATTTTGACGTTCCCATAACTTGTTAAATGTATTTAAGAGGACTACAGTGGATTAAGTAACAGGTTAATTTAAGCGGCGTATGTTCCCATTTGAACTATTTGGAGAACTAAAATGTGTGTTTAGGCATGTTTAAACTCAAAGCGCATACTGATGCTATATCTGGAAATCAGTAAGCAACAATTTTCCTTGGCATTTTATTTATCAAACAGACCTTTACAAGGATTAAGAAAGATCTCAACAGGCACGAATAATGATAATTTTTTCATGGGGATTTTTGTGCCCGTTTGGAAAACAGTCTCCTCATCTGGCACAGGAGTCCATCCAACAGAAAATGCACTCATGCTAAGAAACTCAGACATGATGAGCAAAACATTTTCTGGTATATAGGCCAGAAACATTGCTGTGACAGGTTAACGTTGAGCAACTTCAAACTTAGCCTCACCAATGCTGCAAGGATTTCCTCAGCTGCCACATTCTAGAATCAGATTCCTTTCCAAGTATTTTGATATATGTTGACAAACCGACCCAGCTAAGAACTGTATTTTAAACAACAATGTTAACTATGTAAAGAATTATGTGTAACTACCTTAAAAGCACTATTTTCACAAAAATATGGCCTTTCATAAAGGAGAGAGCCAAGCTTCTGCCTCTCACTGTTCCATATGTATGCTGGGACAAACATGAGTCATGGGAATATCCCTCTGGGGCAATTCCAATGGGAAAATGTCTCAGACATTCAAACAGACTCTGATCCGTACTTCTTAGGTCACAAAAATCTAACAACAGGGAATTAACCTCCATGTATTTTCCCTGAATCCCAGTTCTTCCAGGTTTACTGAAAGGGAATAAAACACAGGCAAACAACACAGTATGGCTGAAAACTCAAAAAGCCCAGGGTAAGAACTCTAGCAAAGCCTTAGTGAAAGTCTGTGATATTCATTCCACTCAAACAGGGTGGAATTTGCCTTCCTTCAGTTTCAATTATCATTTTCCTGGAGATTGAAGGTAAAAGGCTATTTTGTACTTTGTTTTATTTCTAAGTGTTCTGTTTTCCTTATCAGGTAAGTTTGACATCCTACATAGATGCAGCAGGGCACAGTTATCTTTTTCTGTGCTAACCAGTGGAAATTTATATATCACAGAGTTATCCATAAACTCTCATGTGATGCTGTAGTCTTTAAGATACATGAACAGATTTGTAAAATACATTAGTTACATGTAAAGGAACAAGTGAAATTTCAGAGCCCAAATATATTAGCTCTGCAACAGTTTGTAGTTAATGTATCAAAGCCTGGGAAATTTGAATGCCGTGCTCTTCATTTAAAAAAAAACAACAAAAACAAACAAACAAACAAAATCAAAAACCCCCCAGTTTTCTGCAGAATTTGTTATTTAAACTTGAGGGGTTTTCTTTGGGTTTTTTGGTGGGTGGGTGTGGCTGGTTTGTTGGTTTTGTTTGTTTTNTTTTCTGTATCTTTTGTTCAGTATTTCTAAAGGTCTTTTCAGTGGTGTATATCCCCTCTTAATTGTTTTTGTTTGGTTGTTTGTTTTTTTTTTTCTTGGGGGGGGGTTTGGAGGAAAGCAAATGGAAAGAGTTATCTTAGAATTTTGTGAGCTTATTGGCAAGTGCGATACCTTAAATATGTAACCATAAATGCTATAATTCCTAAGGGAAATGTGTTAGTACTAGACAACTTTGAAAATCATCTGTCACCTTTGGGAGTTCTAAAATAGGATCTGAATTCACCTGAAAATCCATTTCAGTTGTGTGTGCTGGTTACCTGAAAAACCAGAATGTTATTGAAATTTTCTTCTCATATGCTTCACTGCATGATTCATGCATAGAATTACTGTTCATCAGCATGGGCTGTGTTTGCAATGGGATTCCTCCTTGTTATCCAGCTGTGAGAAATGCACAAGCTGTAAAATAAGTTAGGAAAGGAGTGAAAGGGACTGAAACCTATATAATTGAACATACTGAAAAAAGAACAAAAGTCTAATACTATTTGTAAAAGGAAACAGTCATGGATAATTTAGGGTTAGGATCAAACAATCCTGTTCCCTTCACATATCTTGACCTTTTGGTGTAGATGGCACTTTCTCAGTTCTGAAAATTTGATTTTTTTTTTTCAGGGCAACTTCTCTGAGAGAAATCTCACCTGTGTGTTAGCAAACAAGTTCTTCCTTTCAACTTGGCAATTTTACCAGTTCATTTCTTATACAGAAGTGACCTCAAAAATTGATGCAAAAGATGTTTCAATTCTAATGTCAGCTTATTAGAACACTACCTATATTTTATGCTTGTTATCCTTTGAAGAGAATTTATGATAACTATTTATTTAGTTAATGAAATGAAGGTTAGAAACTTCCCAGAGTTAAGGAAATTCCCAGAGTTTTCCAAATTCCAGTGTCTGCTAAGAAATTACTAACCCCAAAAGTATCAAATAATCATAGCTATAAACACTAAACTTACATACTGCCAACTGCACTTACACAGAAGCTAAGATACAGCTTTCTGACTTACTCAATACTTGAAACTTTATTATTTATTTTGAGAGAATGTGTGTATGAGTGCACTCTGCAGACTACTTGACAGTAGCTGTTCACTCCAAACTATAAACATATTATGAATTGTGAAACAGAAAAAGACTGGCTGGAGGCAAACTACCAACTAGTAACTTCTAGGAGACCAAGATATGATCTCTTCTTACAGGGTAGCAGCTGTTGTGCTTATGACTTTTATTTACAGAAAAAAAGTTCTTTTAAACATTTATGCTTTAGAAGAAAACACAAGTATGTAAAAGAGTGTTAAAATTTAAAGTAAGGGTAACTGTCAATCATTTTGTTACCAGGGTTTTAAATCAGTAATGCTTCTCTTCTTGCAAACCTTTGGTATAAAGACTATAAAAAGAATTCTTGAAATTCATTAGAAATATTTTACATTCTCAAATACACTGAAGAATTTCTGTAACTGAGAAATGTTTCCATTTTCTTCCTTGGAAATAAGAAAATCCCCCAACTTTGCCACCTCTTAAATGCTTTAATGCTTCTTAATGATATTGGTTGAAAATACTGACTGCTCAAAAATGCTATTCAGTGAATTGTAGATGTCTGTATCCAATAAGTAAAATGCAAATAAAAGGGCTTTCATCAGATCATCTTAGTACACAGATAAATTAATGAGTGTTAAGACATTGTGTATTTCAGTTAATTCTCAATATTTCTGTCGCAAAGCTGTTCTTTAAATTTTTACTTTGAACAGTGTTGAGCTGTTTTTTTAGCTTTAAGGGCTTAATCATAATACATTTCTTCCCACTTATAAGGTGATGTATAAGACAACATATCAATTTGTAACCTACCATTCATCAACATTTGAATGACATGTCTTTGCCCATACAGAAGCTTAAGAAAATCCATATAGAAACCCATACATAAGTTTTAGAAATCTGCATTTTAAAGCAGAACAGTTTTATCTAGAAAGAGTGACCCCATCAGGTATATTCTCTTTTGAAAATTTGAAACAAAAAAATCCACAAACCAAAATCATGTATAAGATATTGTAACCTTAGATATCATAGATTTACCTATCATCTTCTATTTCTTCGTCTAGTAATAATTAAATATTCCCATCTAGTAATTGTAATTATTTTACTTTTCTTTAAATATGGAGCTCCCTTAAGGTGCAGTCACAAACCCATGTGGTGGCTAAACTACTGAGAACAGTTTCCCCAAACAATCACTGATGAATGATCTGCCATTTTTTGTGTATGTTTGAAATATTTTTGTTAATTACTTGGAAAGCAGCACCTTGAGCACTCTTCTATATTCTCTCTCCAGATAATTATACTGAATAATAAGAAGCATCATTACTATAAATAAAAATCCACTTTCCCTTGACACCCTCAAATGTCTACATTTCTTTTGTGCTGAAAGCTAGGGCGGTGGTAGGCTATGATATTTTTCTTGTTCCAGATCCGAGCCTTATTTTTAGATATGTTATTACTGCTGAGGAAACAGAGAAGCTCTGCAAAGAGTGTTTGTGTACCACAGTTACATATTTTTTCCATCTGGGGAAAAAAAATGATTTTCTTCAGCCTCCTTTTAACATATGGAGTTTGTCACATCAAAATCATTGGTGGAGAACATGTAGTGGCATCCATGTCATATGGGTGACAGGGTTGTTTTACATAGTATCAGTATTTTAGATTCATGCTTTCCCAAGCTACAAAGCACAGACATTTTACTTAGCAATATCATAGTTCTTACAATGAAGAGCTGTCTTTTCTCAAGTATTTTCATCAGAGAAATGTAAAAGTGTTATAAACAATCCCTAAGTAATAATCTAGGTACTTCAGCATGCAGACTTTCTTTAGCTTGTAAAATCAATTCGAGCTGGGTGCTTAATACATATGGCGATCACGCTAGGGGAAACTTTCCCTGGTGCCTATAGTCATATAGAAACCATATCTTGCTTTTATGTGTAGCTGTGTAAAGGCCCAGCCAGTGAGACAATATTTCAGGGGTGATCAACAAATTGGAGGCCTGCAGTCAGTAGCATTCCCCAGGAGTCTTTACTGGGTCTCGTCTTATTCAACTGGTTTATCAGCAAGCTGAACAAAGTGACAGAACGCACCCTCAGGAAGCCTGAAGCGTATGAAACAGAGTGGCCAATACCCCTGAAAGGCCATGCTGCTGTTCAGTGGGACCTGGACAGGCTGCAGGGTTGGGTGAGAGAAATCTAATGAGGTTCAACAAAGGCAAATCTGGGTCCTGCACCTGGGGAGGAATAACCCCAAGCACCAGTACAGGCTAAAGGCTGACCTACTAGAGAGCAGCTCTGCTGAGAAGGACCTGGGAGTCTTCATGGTTGACGTGGATGACAAGCTGCCCATGAGCCAACAGTGTCTTTGCAGCCAAGGAGCCAGTGGGATCCTGGGGTGCCTTGGGAAAAGTGTGAACAGCAGGTGGAGTGAGGTGGTTTTTTCCCTCTGCTTGGCAGCAGCCAGGCACATCTGGAGTACAGTGTTCAATTCTGGTCTCCACAGATCAAGAAGGACAAGGAGGGGAGCCACAAAGATGATGAGGGGTCTGGAGCATCTCTCTTATGTGGAGAGACTGTGGGAGCTGGGCCTGCTTAGTCTAGAGAAGACAAGACTGAGCGAGGATCTCACCAATACACACGGATATCTCAAAGGCAGGGGGCCAAGACGGTGGTGCCAGACTCTTTTCTGTTGTGTGCAGTGACACAACGAGGAGCCATGGCCATAAACTAAAACTCAAGGCATTCCACATCAACATGAAGAAGAACTTGTTTACGCTGGAGGTGTCAGAGCATTGGAACAGGCTGCCCAGGGAGGTTGTGGAGTATCCCTATCTGGAGGTATTCACCTATCTGAACACATTCCTGGGTAACCTGCTTTAAGTGACCCAGCCTTGGCAAGGGTGGAACTAGATGAGCTCCAGCCATCCCTTTCTACATTATTCTGTGAAAATTTATAAAAAAACTCACCCCATTTATTTGTCCTTCAATTTTAAAAAGTGACACCTGCGTTATATTTCAAGCCCCAAATGTATCAAAATGGGCCTTTTACAGTCTGCCACTCTTGTTACTGCTTACCTACTATCACCATTCTTATGGCTCCTTTCTGACACAAAAAGGATGCCAGCTCTGCAGTATCACTGCTCTCTTGTCTGCAGGCACCATAATATCGCCAGCAATTAAAATTTACCCTGGTAAGGCACTTACTGCCTGTTACTGTTCAGTACATTGGCTTCTTGACCTCTCTGTGAATAGCTAGATAACTAATTTAGGGTATAAATGGCTGTGATAATTATAATTCAATTTAATTTCCTTTCAGTAATTCACACACAGATGTTTTGATAGCACTGAAACTATTAGCTGAAGAGACCACACACTGTACAGTGCCTAAAAATCTGGCGCTGTGTCCTGGAGGACTTAGGTAGGATATGAATGCAAACCTGCAGTTTCTGAAGATTAGAATTTCTTAAGAGTGAAATCCTAAGAAATCCTCAAAACTTATCCCAATAGGACACTTAGCCTGGAAAACCTGAATTTTGATGTTTAATTTTTCAATATTAAACAGTGCAAATATTTATAAGCCACAGCAGCGCCTAGCATAACATAGTAGCATAACGGGGAAGCAAACCTGTCTTGTTGCCCCTCTTGTGGAAAACCTGCCAGGACAATTTCCTGTCTATGACAAGTCTCTGTCTTGTTCTAGTCAAGGTTTTCTAGGTCAGAGAGCTTTCAAAATATAACCCCCAGTGAAATTAGCAGTGTTCATTATTCCCTGCATGCTTTTTAACTATGAATTCAGTGACTAAACCCTTACATTAGGACTATATGATTTAATATCCCCTTGCTTGTGAGAATTCAAATAATTTCTCCTAAGAAATTCTCTGTTCTTAGTAGGCATCCTCCAGTATTGAATCTGCATCTGTGACACAGTGGCTTTAATATTCATTTAAGAAGAGAAAAATCTCCTTGTTTATTACTATAATACTGACAGTGAAAAGCTCCTGGTTCTTTTGGTGAGATGGTCTCTTTGAAACAGGTCTATGTCTGCAAAGCTCTGCTGCCTGACTGCAACACATTTCACAAAGTAAGTTCATTGTTGAACTGGCCTCAAGATCTACCATCTTTGCAAGTATAACCCACATCGACAGCAATGCCTACAACAACAAATTCTCAGCCGGTCAGTATGAGCAGCAAATTGTCTCACAGAATTCAAAATTGCAAGGGAAAGCAGAAATATACTATATCACTCCCTGTGACAGAAGCAAAAATTAAGAAGTCATTGTCATTTGTGTCCCTGGTGAGTCTGATGACAACATTTGACAAAGCACATATTTCATTAATGTCCAGGATAAGGAATGTATTCCTGTCACAGGACTTACTGGCATTAATGCCCCTGTAGGACTCTGCCTAGAAAAGCAAGTTGTCACTGCTGCCTCTGAGTGTCCCTCTCAAAGGAAATGTATCACTTTGCTTTTAGAATGAGACAAATAAAATAAAGCACCAAGCATGACACAGAAAAAACCAAGGAACCTCTAAAGCATGCAGAGTTTCATGTCCCTTCCATTGGACTTGTACAAAAAAAGCATAAAATGACAGAGATGTTTGATAAAAGGCAAGGCAAAGCAACTGTGAACAACATGCCTATGATGATCACGACAGGGGAGCACCTTTTGTTCAGTAGCTTGCAAATTTTGCGAGCACACAAGCACATAAACGTAGAAACTTCAAGTCTGTCTACATAATGCATTTTAGATGGTTTTCCCTGCTTGAAGAAATTGTAAGTAAACTGTCTGTGAAGGTGATTTGTATCCCTGGGTATAACTGTTTCATTGGGCTTCTGGCAGCAAGCAATTGTTTGTCAGATGTGATGCTCATAAGACCTTTCACTATAGTGATACTAGCAATTGCCTCTATAATACTTAACACATAAAACAAATTATAACAATATCCTTAAGATTAGCATATAAGTAATAGTGCTATATAAAAACTCATAAAAGCAAAATGTATGGCTACAATAACCATATTAAAACAACCACAGTTCTCCTTTGAATAACCATATGAGCTATGTTATTAAGATATTATAGTATTTACTGGTTAAGCATAAGGAAAAGGCTATTGCTGTCATCCTGGAAGGAAGAAATTGATTCAGTTTCTGTCTTTCCTGTAGATTTAGGAAGGCTAGCTCATGAGAAAAGTCCAATAGAACCATCTAAAGAGCTTCAATAGTTTTTTTATAATTATAAAAGACTAAAAACACATCTTTTTATGAATCCTTTTTCTTTTTTAAGTAATTTTTTAGAAGGGTTTCTTTCTTTGTTTTCCAAAAAGGTATAATCATGTGTTATAGACAACAGAAGAACATGATATCATTAATTTAACAGTAAATCATCTCAGAGAACTGGACGATTGGACCTCTGAACCACACTGGTGACTTAAAAAATCATATTGACACTAATGCTAAGTCGTCAAATTTACACCGATGCTGAACTGGCATAGAAAAAATTAATCAGGACAATATATCTCTTTTAAACAGTGACAACATTTAGGGCCTTGGAAAAGTAAAATGGGTTTCTCTGAATGAGCAGTAGACAAGACTGTACCTAATCATTGAGATTTTTCTGTGTATGGACATTTGAAGAGAAAATCCTTGTTTTGTCACAGAACTGGTGCTTCCAGTCAGTTCTGCAGTTTTATTTTTCACTAGGCAGCTGAAGTGCTGAAATATTGTGAAAATGAAAACTAACAGAAAGATAATGTTTCTGAGACAAATAAAAGCTAGAGGAAGGAAGATTATCCCTAGAGGTGGGAACCAATTAAAAGGCCTTTTGCACCTCCACTGAGGTGTTTAGGGAAAGGGCATGTGTGAGTGGAGGAACTGTGCAGAAGGCCCTTGGGAGCAGCGCAGCCCACTGTCTCCTGTGCTGCCAGCCCCTGCCTTTCCCCTGGCATGGCAGCTGCCCCAAGGCCAGTGCACTCCCAGGAGGGAAGTCTCAGGATATCCTCAAGTCCTAGTGACCCACTAACAGACAATCAGGCAGAGCAGAGGCAATAAAAGAAACACCAGTCATTTTTCATTTGCCTATGGACAGGCAACTTATGATCATACTCCAATGATTGCTTTCTATTGAATGAATCACCTTCTGACCCATTCTGCTCAGTCATTTTCATTGTACACTAAATTCCGTTTGCCATGTCAGACCCTCAATTTTATCAGATCCACTAACACAATTTTCCAGAGCAGCAGCATTAGCTCAACTTCCTCATTTTGTCTCTGGTGCTTTGTAGTTCAATTTATAGGCGGAAATAAAAACTTGCTGGAACTTGTCTCCTGCCCCTGAGAGTAATCCTAATCCAAACCCAAGGGTAGAATCTGGGCCCAACCCTCAGGTTTTTTCTCCCAAGAGGTGATATATCAGCAGATGATCCATATAAATCTTATCACTATCATTCAATAAAAAGCAATTAGCACTATCAAAAGAAGATTTCCAGCACTGAGAGATTCAGACACCTGAAAAAGGAGCACACTGTTTTTCTTCCTGATAAAAATGGGAGGAGAAAACGCAGCCAAAAAGCCTCAAAGCATAAAATGAACAGAAAATTAACAGTAAAATGAAAATTGAAATACGTTTGCATTAAATAATTTCTGAATCCTTCTGTAGATTCATATTTAACAGCTATATCCATCTTACAAAATCAATAACAAAAACTAGAAATTCCTCCTTTTTAATAATAAAAGAATATTATATGAAAGACAAAATGTGTCAATTTTGTACAGAATAGGGGATTCATACATTTTATTCCTTCCCCCCCCCACATAAGATGTAAGATTTAGGTTTGCTTAACACCAAGTAGCCTGTCCCAGGACGGCATTACTTTAGTCAGAACCCTTGCCTTAACATTGCCTAAAGCAACTTCATTGAGAATTAACCATTTCCAAGCCTTCAGAAATACTTGCAGGACAATTTCAAGAAACTAGGAGCTCAAGTCATGACTGTGTCACTCAGTGCACTGCCTTATCAGTTTGTTTGCACAGATCATAAATAACAATGGTCGAAACACAGATCCCTGAGGTACTTCTGTAATGACATCCATTAAATCTGACATGATGTTGTTTAATAACACAAGCTGTATGCGCCCTCCTAAGTAGCTAGCACCCAGTTAATTACAGATGATTCCATTCCTAATCCACTCAATTTATCCTGTAAAGGAATATAATTTATTAAATAGACAATAAAAAACAAATTTAAATGCACTCCATACGCATTCCCTGGAAACAACTTGCATTTAATCTGCAGCATTTAAAAGCGTCTGATTTTCTCTTTCTAAATTAACCATAAACATTCAAATGTTATTCTGCTTGAGAGTGCCTTATTATTGCTGTGGCAAACTAATACAGAGTCCAGTCTTCATGCTGCTGAACACCAGCAAGGGGCTCTCCATGGGAGCACACCCAAATTAGATTACTGGTGTTCAAACTGTGCCACTTCAAGGCCTGCAACACAGATCCTGGGTAATCTGCAAGTCTGAGCAGGGCAAGCCTGACTTTGGCCGAGTCTCACTGGCTCTGGATGCAGTCTGTGCTGCCATACTTCTCTCCAGGGAACAGTGACAAATGCTGAACGAACATAGTGGTGCTAAAAGGGCATCAATGCTTCTTTTGGAGATGAAGAAAAGGAGCTGATGTGATTCCCAGTGACAACCAGAAAGTGTGAGAGAGGGAAAAAGGTGAGAAAGAGAGGGAGATCGGAGGCACTGCTTTGGCTTGCTCTCTCACTTAAGAATGAAGGGAGAGTAGGATGTCTCCATGGCAACCAGCAAAAAGTATGGAAAAGCAGAGAGCAACAATGATTATAATAAGATTAGAAGAGGTCACACAGATCATCAAATAGTCCCCCAAAATCTCAAGCAATCACATAAAAATAGCTGCCTAGTCTGGAAGTGCTCCATGGAACAAGAGATCCACATCCACACACATCATAAAATTCTTCATGATTTATGACTTATTTCTGTAGGTAAAAATAAAATAAAATGAAAGATATTATACTCAAAAGTAAAGGAGATTCAGAGAACAGGTATCCTATATCCTTGTGACAGGAAGGAATTTACTGGATCTAGAGGGTGATTTTAGGACAAGCATCTCACCTCCTGCTGTTGAGCAAGGCTGGGACAACAAACTCCTCACATCTGACCTGAACAGTCTGATCTCCAGGAGGATTACTTCATGATAACAAAATTAGGAACCATGTTAACCCTCAGGAAGTAAGTAAAGCACATCAGTGAGATTTCTAACACTAAAGGCAGCACCACATCAACCCTTCTGCATTAATCTTGTCTCTAACGTATCAGCATGGGCTGATACAGAGTGCAGGTGTTTTTTAAAGGGGTATCTGTGAAACTGAAAACAGGCAATGGAACCCCCACACACCAGGCTTTAGTGCAACACTCAATTTACTTCCAGAAAGTGGCCAGGCATCACAATGGGGAGTAAAATATAATGCTTCAAAGAGAAGGAATAATTTAGTTCTCTCACTAGTGGGTGGATAAAATTTTTTTGGAAGACAGAGAAGGAACAGATTGACATGCTTCACCATTAGGCCAGAGCACAGGAGATAAATCTAGATGTTACTGACTAGACAGAATAAAATAAAGATACTCAGTCTGAAACTGAATGATGCTCCACACCTTCAGAAATATTCTGAGTCATGTCATTTGCCTCTGATACTGGAAGGAAACAAGTGAGGGAGACAAAATTGTTTGTACTCTAATGCACTTACAGTTGTTAGACATCAGTGACTTTAAATTTCCAAATACAGTCCCATGGTTATATATATCACACTGATTTAAAATCAGAGAACACAAGGCATAAGTCTCCATCAAACTGACACAGACCTGAGCTGCAGTTCAGGGTGAAAATCTGTAACTGATGTCTGTATGCTCCATGTGACTGGGAATAGGAAATAAAGACACTTTTCTTATCTGTATTCCTATCCATTGCGCCTTCATAGAAAGGATACCTGATGTTTCAGAACTGCATGTTTCATGAGATATTGAGGAATTCCAGTGCCCAAATAAATAAACAGAAAAGTCAGGTATATTATATATATGCATTTGAAGAATAGATTTTGAATTGGCCTTCTTACATTGCATGATGATTTGTGCTGCATTTTGTTGCTGTTGTTTTTTCAATAGTAAGTTACATCTAATTGGGCAATTTGCATACCCTTTATGCTTGTCACATTGCTACTTGTGACACTTCCTTCAGGAGTGACTTGAAAGTGCAAATTATACTCACATTGTAATTTCTGACTACAGGACGCTACAGAAAGGCAGCTTAGCTGAAAGTCTGAAACCAGTATGCCTAAAACACAGTTTTCCCATCTTAGTGAGAAGTGCAGCTAAACTTTACGGCTGCTTTACTCCAGAATGAGATAATCCACATGGCAGACTCAATTTCAGCTGATTTGCCTTTACCTTCCTAAGTCCTTCTACAGACATGGACTTAATTTGTGTTTTCCCAACTCTGCCCTTCCTTCCTTTGCAGGTAACTGTCTCAGGCTTTTCTATGTTAACTATTTGAATCTCTTTTCCTAAAGCTGTTTTCTTTCTACTGATACTTTCTGCAGCTGTGGCAGATTGCATTGTTTTTCCTTTCCTATCGAAGGGCAGGGGGTGATATCCAACATGTTAGCTTCTTTTCAGCATGCCTGGCAGCAAGGCATACGTGCCTATGCCTCCCACACTATTTTCTCCATCCCCTGTATTACTGTTTGTAACAGATGTTTTCTCTGGCCTTTGCTTCTTCCTGTCTCAGTGCCCCTTGATTCCCCTGGGACATTTGTACCCTGTCATTTTGAAGCCTCTGACAGCTTCTTCTGCCAATACTAATGCCATTATATGTGCTAACAAATATGTCCTACACACGTACAGGCATCTGTGATACGTGTCCCAGCCACTATCATTGCACCAAAGGCTTATGACTATCCCTGGGTTAGGGCCAGGGAAGTCCAAGGCGAGCATGTTTGTCCCATTCATGCTTTATATGAGCACTGGCATTGTCCCTGAATGTTCATCTCATAGACTTCTTAGACAATCCTACAATGTTTATTGAGAAGGAACCTTTTTTGCCTCTTTTCTCATATTTTTTCAGTAAGAAGGAAATATTTCCAATTCCTCAGTGGCTAAGCAAATAATAAGTCCACTAATGAGGGGCAAAAGCAGGACACATGGCATGCCTGGATAACGAGAGAAGTGCTATTGCCTTATCTTTCTCTTACTTTAATAATCTCTCTTTAACAGAAAAGCACATAGTTCAATACACAGCCTTGAGCTTTAAACTTCTGCTTGTCCTACAGGGGATTTCCTGCCCTGTCGGGTGAATTCCACTTAATAATACTGAATTCCTCTAACAGAACAATCCTTTCCTGTGGGAATTTAAAGACTTCAAGACTGTTTATTATATTTTAACTGGTGATTTTCCCTGTAGCTTCAATTGTATTTGGTTTAATTGCACAGAAAATGTTTATTCCCTTCTTATATTTTTCTTTCCCAGTCTTAGCTCACTTCTAGTTCTCCCGCAAAGAGAAGCAAAGTTACTTTTAGGTCATATTATCTAACCAATATGCACTTAAGGCTGCACTTAAGCCCCCCCACAGAGAGGTGTTATTTGCAAAATGTATTACCTTTTCTTTTCTTCAAACACTGTGTGTAATCTCTCCCTTGCTCGAGTCTCTCCAGTGTGACATAGGTAAATTTCACAATAACAAAGCAAGTTCAAACACCACCTCACTGTACATTATATGCCCTCTGGGAGACTTTACCTCATATGTGGTTATTTTGGACTCCTCACAAAAAAAGCACCACAGCTCTACAGAAATAAATACATGCACCAGTTAAATAATATTTTGCTTATACCTAGAATAAGAGATCGAGAGGCATTTTAATATTAAAGTATTATTTCCATGCAGCCTAAGCAGCAGACCAGGGTTAGAAACCCATGGCTCCTCAGTCGTGCAATCTGCCAGCAGTTCACGCAGCCCTAGCCCATACCTCAAGTAACCAGCAGGAGATCACAGGAGCCGCAGGAACACGCAACCTCCCAGGATGGGGAAGAAACAAAAACACAACGAGGAACTACTCTACTCCGTGCACCTAATTCACCCTGGGCCCTCAGAGGACACGTAGCACAGCTCCTGACACAGCCATCCCCATCCCTGGCACACCCAGTTTTTTTGTGGCTGCTGCCTACGGGGCATTTCCAGCTGATGGCTCGTGCCGGGAGCGCGGGCGCCTCGCTCCCAGAGGTGCTCCTACTCGGCACAGACTGTGCAGGTACAACCACCGCTGCCCTCGAGAGTGCCGCAGCCCGAGCAGGAGAGCAGAGCTGAGCAGGACAGGGCAGAGTGGATGGAATCTCATGGCTGAAGGAGATGCGCTGGTGTGTCCTCTACATTGGACTAGTCCTTGGGGCTGAGACAGTTTGTGGTAGGACAAAGCACGGCCTCATAAGCAGACCTCACCGCAAGGCTTTTTGGATCTACTGTAACCCATTCTTGATTTTGGAAATATTTTGTCTGCGTGAAAAAATGTTAGTTCCAGGAAAATATTTATGCAACATAAAGCAGTGTATTACAAGTGTAATAAGTGTTGTAATGTAAACTTCATTCTCTTTTGCCATTCCACATATAGAAATCTGATTTAACTGAATTAAGTTAGAGAAATTTCTTTGGCACTGGTAATATTGGAGAGAAGCATTCAACATATATGATTTACATACCTCTAGAAATATCTATGATAAAACAAGGGTTAAAAACACAGTATTATTTCTTTTTTACTTATATTGCACTTAATGTTAGAGTCTCCTATTTAAAATACATTCAGATGATAGAAAAATCTATCAAGGAATAAATATGTAGGCTATTTGATGAAACATATTTGAATTCCTACTTAGACACTTTAAGTTGAGACATCAATCAAAGCTAAAGATCAAAAAATGCACGTACTTCAAAAGAGATTAGTTTTTGATACTGATTCTGTAGCCTGGGACCATCTTTGAGGTATGTAACTGAGTTCTCTGATATCTGTTTAAATGCTGCTTATAGGCAAACATTTGCACAATGCACATCATGAAATGGATTTTCTTTTTTCTTAAATACATTTTTATACCCTGGCAGTTTATTAAAAAGGAAAAAAAAATCAAAAGTAAACCTTACTAGACTTGATAACCAAATTGCAACAATCCCATAAAAACAAAGGTTAACACATAAATTGTAGTACACTTTTTTCTTTTAATCTCAGTGGTAGTACAGAAATAATATGGACCACCTTGTTGTCATATAGCATTACCATTTTAAAAGGGAGATGTGCTTGGTGATAGTTTTACCATTTGTACCCTCTTTAATTCTAATGAAAGCAATAATTTTAATTAAATGCTACAGGTAATAGCATAGTATAACACCTCAAATTGAAAAAATAATTTCCAACATATGGCATAAGCTTTTGTATTTGGTTCAGACCAACAAGAAAAAGAAGTGTTTTATTTAATATTTTAGTTTGTAAGACATTTTTATTACCGTGTAAAGTTTCAGAAATATTTCTGAACTATAGAAACCAGTTTCAAGTTAACAATGGAGGTTCTGGATCCACTTCAAGGCTAGCAAAAATAAAATAATACTTGAAGTTCAGACCTCTCTGAAGGCTGTGAAAAACCCTTTGATTTTTTTCACTTTGAAAATAGTTCACTTAAAAATTATAACTACAATAGAGATAATCATCCGATGGCCGCTCAGTGGATCCTATGAAATAAAATCAGCTTCAGTCTGTAACATTTAGGTACTACTCAGGTGCAACACTTGTTAGCAGAAGAACCACAATACTTCTACTGTTATGGAAGTGCTCATCTTGATCTGAATAGCTCAGGTTTTGGAAGAATTTCCTTCCCGTATTAGTCATGCCTACATGCTTTCCAAATTATTATCAGTCTAGACTACGCAAACACAGCTTTCCTTATTTGCATATCCATCCCCAGATATTTTAAGATTGCTCCCTTGGTAACTGAATCCTGATGGAAAATGCAGACTTCCTATTTACAGACCAAACAAGAAAACAACAGAGCAGTTGACATCTGCCTGCGTGATATCATACAGATCATAGAAAAAATAAATATCCTTGGCAATGAAAATAACATGAGAAACAATAATATTTGATATTAAAATATGATTGCAATGTTTTTAGTTATCATAAATCCAAACAATGTAAATCTGTGCTGAATTGTTAGCGTTCATGACTGAGTCTTTTGCAACAATAAAGGCTGGGAAAAGTTTGAGGACAGAGAAAGCAAGCAAAGGGAAATAACCATACAATTTTCCATTTCCAATAGCTGCTAACTTGATTATTTCACATTCTAGGGTTGAATCTTGATTTACTGTTCCCAAGTTTCAGCTAATTTCTCCATTATCAAATCTGGTGTGATACTGAAAGAGTAAGTGAGGAAATCTCTGGGCCTGACACATCTGACAGATGACATAGACAATAAGTCAGGTCTCCCATCACAATCCAGCCTCAGTTCTTTGGAGACTACATTCACTCTAAATGATCCTAAGAGTCACAAACATTAGATTTCTAGAAAAAGCCAAGTAAAATAAAGGAGTAAACTTGACAAGAGTTACTTTTCATGCTGAAGATACACTCGTGCATCAGCATGAAAGAGGAGACAGACAAGAGAAGTTGGCAGTAACACCAACTTGTTTTCAAAAATATGTTTTTATCTTTGCCTCTACAGGAGAAACCTTTTCATCATTCATGTGTTAAGCTTCATTTAGAGTCTAGATGGTTGTGTCCATGTACACTTGCAAATAAAATATTATTTATGGGCTGATCTAACAAATATTTACTACTGAACATATGGGTGAATGTTCAGCTGGCGTAAATCAGCAGAACCACCAATCTCATTTACATTAGCTGAGGCTACAACATGTTATGTTTATTACATTAGGGACCCATTCATATGGATAGGATTTACCCTGGTAACCCTCTATAGGTTCCTTAATCCAATCTACATATTGATGATGATGGCAGAATCCCTTCCCTACTTATGCTTTACGCAATGCAGACCCTTAAACCATTGCTTAATGAATATTTTGTTATGTATCATATACAAATTAAAGATCAATGTTGTGTGCCTGATATTTTCATAGAAACCAGCTGAAAAATTACAATATTAGTTTGTAAACCCTTATTATAATTATGCAGTCACATGAAGTACTCAGCAATGCACACCCCAGACCGAAAAGGTGTGAGCCATAGCATAACCCTGAGCACTTCCTGTGAAGGGCAGTAATCCTTTGGCTGCTGTTCAGGACACTCAACACCTCATAGGATTTACTCAGCAAGCCACAGTGTGGCATCAACAACTTGTCAGAATATTATACCAAAATCACATGGGACTCTGGAGCAAGAGAGACCAAAAGCACTTTTTCCTTACAGATCATCTTTATCAAAAGAGGAAAGTCTTTGTGTGAAGAGCTTCTACTGTAACATTCACAGTGACCCATCCCCATAGGTCAAATAGCTTTACATCATTATTAAAAAAACCCAAACTCACAGGTAATCAGTACTTTAATTTGCCTTTCAGCTCTGGATGAAAGGCAATGGTAAATCTAAAAATTGCTAACAAAATTTGGAACAGAAGTTATGCAATAATAGAAATTTCATATAATTTTGTCACTTGTTATATAACCATAAGTGGCTTTTTTTTTTTTTTTTTTTTTTAGACTGCCTATTGACTAGACAAAGAGCTTATTGCATAGCAGGATAACTGGAGGTAAAACTGAGTTTTCTCCTTTCCAGTCCAGGTTGTCTTTTCTCGTTTTCTCTCAATTACCAGATTTTGCAGCATTTATAGCTTACATTTTGAACCAAGGATCAAATACTTAAAAAACATATTTCCATCTGGGTTTTAAACTTCTTTACTCATTCTTTCTTTTTCCAGATAACTACTCAAAGCTGTTGCTCAAGTAAGTAATAATAAAAGGTAGCAGACAAGTGACCTCTATATTTCTGGAAAAGTAATTAGTGGAATTCTCTAGACACCCAGAGACATGGCTGATATATTACCACCTGTAAGTGGTTTAGAAAAGCATATTTTACAACACCCACACAGTTATAATCAACTTACATATTTTAATGTAGATGTATTACAACCAAGTTAGACAGAAATCTGGTTTTTAAGCAACCTATTTCAGTTTCCTGGGACTGATATTGTCTCCTTTAAAACATTTATTATTATAGACCTGATGTCATAAAGACAACTGATGGTGGAGGTAGACATAATCAGCTAAAATTTTCAACATTCCAACAACCAGCTCATCCAACAACCAATAACCATCTCCCTGCCAGGATTTTGCAATAGAAGAAACAATGTAAACCAGGCACACTCATTTTTCATTTTCTCCTTTGGGGATTTTTGCTTGTCATCATCCCTGCATGCATTTACCTCTTTATAAGTGTGACCTAGAATCTATCTTCAAAAAAATATTTCAAGTAAACAGTTGAAAAGTGTGATTGTCAGCCAGTGATTTCAACTAAGACATGTTATTTCCTCTTTTAAGACTAGAACTAAATCTTAAGTATCCTTGAAAACCATTCCTTTCAGTTGCTATAGATTTATAGGACTTCATATTTGACTATTTTCCGCTTTAAAATGAAAAGATGAGTTTTCATCTCAATGGTCTCATTTTTACATGCTTGAAAGTGCTTTATGTAGCTGGGCTACACGTTGGACTTCTCATGAAAACATTCCAGAAGACTACAAAAACCAAAATGCCAGAAAGAAAGAAATCTACTACACAATACTTTTGCCCAAGCAAATTATTTAGCTGGTCATCTGGAAAAAAAAAGTAAATAAGAGTATATGCTGTTTTCGATTTGGATAGAACTCATTTTCTCCACAGTAGCTAGTATATGACTGTGCTTAGATTTGTGATGAAAACAGTGTTGATAATTCAGGGATGCTTGCATGAATGCAGTTCTTTATAGGTACATCTTTTTTATTGCTCCTGTCAGAGTCTCTAGAGGGAAAAAGAAGAGTGGTTGCATTCTCACTCCCCTCAGTCTATTCCAAGAATGACTGAAAATGAGAAGTTGCAATTGCCAAACCTTTCTAGTTTCCGGTATCTGGTGCTAGACATACTGGTGCATTCACAGGAACATGATGATATAAGCTTCACAGTATTGCTCACTTCCTAGTTTAAGGGCTAGACAGTATAAAAGGGGAGATGGAGATGCCTGGCATATGTCAACCAAGATTTCATTCAGCATGTTGTTCTGCTCTCACAGATCCCTGGATTTGCACTCAGTGTACTTTTCTAGTGATACGCTGCAATAGAATAAGTTTTACGAACTTTTGTCTTTATTTTAATCGGAAATGGAGAAAGGAATGCAATAAAAAAAAGCACCAGCAATTCAAAGTTCAGTTCCAGAGAAGTAAAAATCAATTTCTGATTGCATGAACACAGGACAAAGCTTGGTAATAGTTCTTGATAAATAATGTTCATGTTATGAATAGACTTACCAGAAGGAGGAATGCAAATCAAAGATTCCATAATGATTTCTAGTAGGAGCCTTCATGACTAGAATCCAGACTGAGATGACTTAGAATTCATGCAAAGATATTGTTCTACTATTTGGAATCTCTGCGAGCTATCAGTTTGCTGGAATTAATTATATGAGGACTTCTTTTGATGTATCTCTTTCTCCTGCTAACTGATCATATTTTAAATTTATTTTTTAATTGAGAACTAAAAATAATATCTTCAGACCAATATGGCAGTGGAAATTTCTTCATACTGGTGACAATGTCTATTTTACACAAGTTTGAAGTGCCATAAGTCAATTTCTGATTCAAAAGGCTTTATAACAAACACAGTACAGTTGACTTGTTTTATTATATTTCACAGAATGCAATGTTAAAACAGCTATAGAAGTTTGGGATTGCAGCTTACTAGAGCCTTATCATAGGAAACTAAGTCACCTCTCAGGCAGAGGAGCCTTCACTTACTTATGTTTGTCTATCCTGATATATGTAAACCAAAGCCAGAACTGGATTGTAAAATCAGAAATCAAAACCAGGTCAGGTTTCAGTGAAGTCAGGCTGTTTTCATCATGAAGTTAAATGACTGATTTTTTTTTTGTATATATTGTTTTAAGTGGTTTTGTTTGTCTTGGTTTTTGATGGCGCAGGGCTTTTTTTGTGGTGGGGAGGTTTTCTTGCTTGTGGTTTTGGGGTTTTTTTCTGCATGTGATTGCAATTAAATTTGACTGCAATGTTTATAGTGATACAGCCTTTTGTGGACTAAAGATCTTCAAGAGGACTGCATGCATCAGATGTTGTATTTTCTGATTTAGTTGCCTTATAGAATCATCGAATCATCAAGGTTGGAAGAGACCATCGAGACCATCAAGTCCAGCCATCAAGCCAGCATTGCCACTGTAACCCCATAACCACTAAACTGTGTTACCCAGTGCTAGACCCAGACACCTCTTGAACATCTCCAGGGATGGAGACTCCACCACCTATCCCAATTCGTGTTAAAATACAACAGAAAAAAAGGAGGAGGTTACCTATGGATCTTCATATATTTTAAAAGAACAATGGAATTAATTTCCCACCAAGAAATAGAATTTATGGAAAGATACAGTGACTTGATAAGAGGATACAGCATTTCTTTAGGCAACTCAAAAATAAAATCTGGATCTTTCCATTCTTAGAGCAAGGGTACCCTGTGACTGTACATTTTAAGCATCAACATAGCCCAGAAAACAGCAAAAGATAAAAGATTCAAGTTAGTTAAGCTTTCACAGTAGAAATTTGATGATCCTGCAAGCCTGCATATACAAAGGCACTTACTTTGAGCCCTGTCTCAGTGCATCAGTGCCTCTTCGTCAGCTTTGTATGCTTTCTAACCTTTCACATCTATAACTTCAATGCTCAAAAGTTAGTGTTCAATGACACAGCTGAAAGTTTAAAACACATGTTACATAAGCACATAAATTTCCCATCATGGGCTGATGTTCTCACAACAATTTTGTGCAAGCTTTGGTTGGAAAACTTGTTATATAAGATGGTCTCCCCTCAAGTGAGCGTGTGTCATGCATGCTTCTGTAGGAAGCAGAGCACAGATACATGTATGGAGATATTTTTCAGTTCACAAATATTCCCATGTAAAAATACTTCTTTTCTACTTGTGAAAACTGCTCTGAGTTCTCTTTCTAAGGTCAAAGTGAGAAGAAAAAAATGTTTTGCTTTTTCACAAAACTAAGAAAATAGAATTTCTCTGTATATCTGAGAAAATATTTCTGTTCAGCTGTTACAGTGCTCAACTGAATAACTATAGGCCAAACTATTCATTTGGATTGTACATAACTTTTGCTAGTTTTAAATTGGTGACATCTAGGAGTAGAACTTGACCTAGTTTTTTCTTAAGAATATGTCCAGAAAAAAAAAGAAACAGGAAGAAGTGATGAGAGCAATTCACAGCTGATTCAAATTTCTGTGGAGCCACTAAACCAAGACCACGGTCTCACAGTTTCTTGACAACCTCTAGTGAAACAAGCTATCAGAAATGCCAAATATTGTTAGCTAATTCTGGAACTGTGGCAAAGTTTTGCTTTGGTGCTATATCTCGTAAATTTATCACGACTTTGTATATTATTTGCCTAAATATAATTCCTCCATAATTTTGCCAAACACCTCTAGACAGAACTGTATGTTACAGTTATGCAAATCACTAGAATTATTCAAAGAACTGAACACAAAACTTACTTAACTGAACATGAGTTTTGATGTTGGCTGCAGAGTCAAAAGTTTGGAGAGGTCTTGTTTTAATTTTTACCAGAGACAGAGCACAACAGACCCATCTCTTCACTCTCAGGATTTCTTAAACAACTGCATCAAACCGCGTGGTATAAAAGAGATCTACATTCACTGACATAGAATAATCTTCTCCATTCACACACGCACAGTTCTGGGATGAGCACAACGTCTGAGCAGAGTTTGTAGCACTCTTTGATCTTCTAGTGCAAACTACTGCTTGCTCTATCACAGCAGCAGTTTGGTTGAAGCTGTTCTTTTCATTCCACCTATTCTCATGATCTGGTATGTCCTGGGGAGAAGGTAGAAATTTACCCTGTACCCATCCATGCAGCAGTCAACTACTGAGGAGAGACTTCAGAATTTAGAGTGTTTTTCATTTTATATGACTGTATTTCATTGCTCCTGAAACCTCCCAGTAGAAGAGTAAAGGAAAACAGAGTAATTAATGAACTCTGGTTTTAAGAGCCCAACTTTATCCTGCACTGCTAAAATTATGCACTGTTAAACAAATTTTGAGGTAATTCTTATCAATATTTCTAATAACAGCTATGTTCTTACTGAACACAAATTTCCTGCTCAGTGCCTTTTCCAGAATCATTCTTTTTTTCTTACATATGAAGGGGAATTATCTTCACAGCTTCTAGCTCTTCATTGCTAACCTGTCTGAAGCTAGTTCTCAGAAAGGCTCAGCAAAGACCCTACTATTTCCCTAGCTCTCTACATCCAAACTCTGGGATCTAATGCATTTAAGGCCAGTGTTCTGTCAAAGTTAATAGTCATAATTGCCTAATTATCAGCTCTCGTATGATGGTAAAACCTTTTAACATTTCACTTTTCCCTGAGGAGTGTGTATTGCAGTTTCTGGAATGCTGCCTTACCCTTCTTTTGGGAATACTTAGGCAAAGAATTCATTTTGCTCTCAGCTAAATGAACCTTATGCTCTCCCTCTGTAGCCATACTGTCCCTTTGCAGGGATATCTTATATGGAGTGTATACATCTACACTGAGATATAAATTCACGAGCATGTTCTGTTTGCCAAATTCCCATCTCAGTTACAGACATGCAAATCACATTGTGAGTAATTTTGTTGAGCTAACCAGAATTAGTTTAGCCATGCAAAGTCATAATAGTTTAAATTCTCTCTGATTTAATCCCTATACATGCTGAGGTTTAAGGTACTTAAATTAAAAGAGTCCTGTGAATTCTCTAAACTACACCAGAACATACCTTCTGGTCAAAGTGACCAAGAAGGGTCACTCTATAGGTGAACTGAACACAGTTCTAAGACATCTAGACTGCATTCTCCATTGACATTTACACAAAGTCACCTACATTAAATCTGTGAAGAAACCAGGAAAAGAAAATGTTGATAAGAATAGCATACCAAGTAAGTGTTGAAATTTTTTGAAAAATAGTAACTTTTGTTTATGGCAAATATAAACACATAAAGAGATTCAAGTTAAGGGCATTGACTACTCTGATGTTATAATAATAAACCTAAAGTTAGAAGTACATCCAATGAGGTTTACATTTTGTAAACCATGGCTTCCTTCCTTACAACTTAATTTTAAATCTTTTTGTTTGAAATGTAGGGACACATTTACAATAAAATCCATAAGAGGTAGCTTTATATGCAGAGGAAACAGGATAGCTAGAACAGCACAGAGCCCTTCACAAAGGAAATTCTTGTTTTATTGACCATTTCAAGAGTAACCTGAGTTGTTTTGCTTGCAATGTTTGAATTAACTCACTTCTAAAGTAACTCAAATGTTATGAGGTTTGGGCACACAGATATAGTGATCATGAGATTTATTTTTTTCCTTCTGTGCCCTGACTAATTGTAAATATTATTAATAAAAGTATCTTTATCTTGTTGGACAAATGTCGTGTTGTGTCCCTGTAATTGCAGAATTCTGCTTCTGTTCCTCCATCATGCTTGAAAACTCCCTTGCCACTTAACCGGGAAGATGTATAAATTAATTCCCTGGGACCAGGATATCTTCACTGCACAGTTTAGAGTTGTCTTACTACCCACACCGTTGAAAAACTGCCTGTACAAGGAAAGGGCTCCATAAGAAAGAAAAGTGCAGCAAGTGATTACAAATGGGTCCTTTTATTAGGCTAATAGAGAAATGACCTTGTGGAAGGGCATCCTTTCGAAAGTAGCTAAATCTGCTGATGACACAGAGCTGAGAAGAAGTAAATACAGAGGAACTGAGCAAACAAAGTCATAATGATTTGCATGGAATTAGGCTTATAAGATGCTAAGTAGTTTATGAAGTTCCATGTAAAGAAGTAAAAGGTAATGCGACTAGAGACCAAAAATAATCACAGAGTCCAAAATCTAAATTAAAGCACAACACAGAATAGAGACCAGGAAAAGAAAGTGAGAATAAGATATTTCAAAGTGTTTTCCATGATCATACACAATATTTTGCAGCAATATTTTGCAGTGATTAAAAGGCAAACAAAAGTTCAGAGCAAGAAATTGTAAGGTAGAGGGGAAAGAATAAAAAAGGGAATTAATTTTTTTTTCAAGGGAAGGTGTTCTGGTACCAAATGAAAGACTACTGAGGCCACATGTTGAATATTGTGTGCAATTCTGATCACCCCACTACACCGCAGAAATGACATCTCTTGGATGAAATCAAGCACTAGATCAACCCATCTTACAGCTTGGGAGGATAGGTTATTCACTATGAAGAATGATTTGACAGCTTCAGATTAGTCAGCTGCAGATTTTTAGAAATGATTTACAAATAATCATAGTGTTACATCTCATCTTAAGAGGAAGGGCATGGACTGATGACAGTCTGATAGCAAATTCACACAAAATGTTAAATTAGATATTAGAAAGTACAAACAGTAATTCAGCTAGACACTGAAATACTTTGCCAAGGCACACTGTAGTAGTTCTGTTTATTTTAGGTTCTCAAAAGCAGGCTGGATTAATTCAGTCTGATTCTGCAATTTTTAACAGGCAAATATCCTATTAACTTAGCAAGAACTCTCTATGCAGAATACTTAGAATTGAACTCATAATTCATTAGACTTTGAAGGAGCTGAAAAAATTTAGAGATACAGTTCATACTACATCAAGGACAACTGTGTTGCTAAAATTTCTAATAATAATAAAATTATTATAAATGTTGCTTTAAGAGGCATAACTCTGAGTGAATTATGTAAGTACATGCTTAATTTGATAGCCAGAAGATGTCTAAGACAGTCAGTGAAACAACTCATTTAATTAAATTGGTAAGGTCCTGTTTAGGCCATGGGGTAAACTGTGGGTAAATGCATAAGAGATTTGCAACTATTCAAGGAGGTTTTTAGCATGCAGTCTCGAGACTTCTCATGTATTCTAAATCTTGTGTAGGCTCGCATACAAAAAGGCAGAATATAAATACCTTAATATTCCTACATGAAACTCATTCCTATGTTGAAGTTGAAAGTGGGCCAAAATTTGTGTGCCAATGTATCTAAGTCTTTGAAGACTGATTGATTTTTAAGCATTCAAAATATTAAAACTAGCACCTAACAGGGATCAATCATAAAAATCAATGGGTGTTTAAATATCTAACATTTCAAGAAAAAAAGTCATCATTATAAGAAAAAAATAACCACTTCAATAACTTTTGAAAATGTACCCTATTTCATTTACTTCATGGTATTAGCTATCTTTTAACCTTTGGACACTACAAAATAAAATATTCCAAAAAAATCTGAAAACGTATCTTGATGGTGAGATGCTGTATATATATCACTACAATACACTACATAAAACATTCTGTAGTGTAATACTAGTTCTAAATAACTACATACAGAAGTTGATAAAGCAACTTAGATCACACCTTCAGTAGATAGGAATTAATTTATTTTCAGTGTTTTTAACTAGTTTCCACTCAGGACATGCCAAAATCTTCTGTCAATAATGCCTGGATTAAAAAAAAACCAGCACTGTCTGATAGGTTGGGCACTTTGACCAGCAGAAATTCTGTGAGAAGAGCAAGACAGAAACATCATAAAAATGCAGGGAAAAAAATAACCCTCTAAAGTTCATAAAATCAATGATGAGAAAAAACTCACCAACCAACAACTCCCTGCCTAAAAAATAAAGGAGGTGAAGTAGAACTGAAATATATGTAGGACACAAAGAAATAGAGAATCAAATAAAAGGGATGCTAATGAAAAGGAATAGAATTTTCTAGAGAGATGAAGAATAGCCTGGGGGAAGCCTCCAGAAAAAGAATTGCATGGAAGTGCTACAAAAGAAGAAGAAAAGTGGAAGAAGAAACCAGTGAGTAATGGGAAAGTAGAAATTGCACAAAAGATGAAAAATAAAATCACAAAGATGAAGAAAAGTGCTAAAATGTAAAAAAAGTATTTTTTTCTTCCCCTTTCCATATGTTTGCCCTTCAGGAATCCTTCTTTTATTTCTTTTTATTTCTTTCGAAACTTCAAGATAGGATTGCAGTGGAATCAAGGTTAAAACCTATTTCACTTTCACACATGTAAAAATTAAAAACCCAAATGCCAGAGGTGACTCTGACCAGCTACGAGGCTTTACTTGAATGCTTAAAGGTGTAACATCCAAAACTTCCAGTGGGGGTTTATACAGGTGTGCAGAGTCCCTGACAATCAGCTCCTACATGACAAGACATGCATTTAAAGCTTTTCACTCACACCCACTTATATCCCTTTGCCTCCCATTTAGAATTTCCTGCATATCACAGACTGTGCTCCATGTAACACAATATGCAGAAAGACTTATCAGTACTGCTGTAACACCTGATCAAAGGAACATGAAAGAAGTCCTTGATAGGAAGGGTTCAGTTTTGCAAGTGTGAAAAAACGTGATCTCACCTTTCTGAAATACCTGTCTTCATAAATGAAATTGTTTCTCCCCTCTCCCACTCAGAAAGGCCCACTCTACTGACTGGTCTTTCAGCTTGGACTTTCAAGTTCTGTAAGACCTATACATGTGTGTAGGAACAGACAGAGCATGTCGTCCAAAGCGAGCAGTCCAAGCTGGAGAGAACAATTTCTATATTTAAAAGGCTTTTTGGAAAGACTGTTCTAGAAGCACAAAGATTAGTTTTAAGTACTTTTCATTAGAGTTTAGCAGGAATATGGGTGTTTTCCACTTTGAAGACTTCCCAAAGCTCTCTATTAAAAATCAAGGGAGATCTCTAATGCAGAGTAACACAGCATTTTGAATACTCCTCTCTTCTGTTTCTGACTGAGAACTCTCACTCAATTACCTAGTGGTAATTGATAAAAAACATATTAACTACCAAAAAACATATTAACTACCAAGCCACTACATAGTCTGGTGTGCTGTTTTCCTTTTGGTTGCTAGCTAAAAGTCTCTAAGAAAAGTTCACCCAAGCAAATGAATATAAAGAGCTACTAGACACAGTAAGGCAAGATTTTCTCATGAAAAAATGTTGTAACTATAAAAACCCAAATCAGTACTCCTTTATGATGCTGTGTGGTTCTCAAATTTCTATCAGTTTTTGGAAACTGAATCACTACCTAAGCTGCTCTCAGGTACTAGCAACTGTGTGACAAAAGAGAAATGTGAAAAATCCCTAGACAGATAGATTAGAAGAACAACCACATTAACTGTAAAGAAATCATAGTTCAGTTCAATATACTTCTCTTGAATGAATGAAAGAAGTGCAAGTGTTGATACTATATTGAGTAGATTTATAACACACCCAAAAAAGACCATTACATTTTCCAGGCATTTTTTCTTAAAGTATTACAGTGTGCTGCTTGGCTTCTAGAAAACTAAGCAATTAATACACTTGTTTTATTGTTATTGGTGTGTATTGTGCCACCTTGATTGACTTCACAAATATTTTTTTCTCCCATAGAAGGAAAGCTGTTTAGGAAACAGGGTAAAAGTGTCACAGCTAAGATGTCTGATGCAAGCCAAATGGAGTCACAGTGTTTTCATGGAAGGAAGAAAAACTATCAGAGAGACCAGACTAGACATATCCATTGAGGATTTTGTCTGGATTAAGAGATACTTAGATGGCTAAAAGAAAAAAAAAAAAAAAATTTTGCAGTCTGTAAAATTTAAGAACACAAACATCTGAATAGCTGAAGCTCATGAATTTAGTAGTGCTGATGAGGATTTAAATAGTTTCTCTCATAAATTTAAATCAGAGTAACAATGTATTCAGTGCCTATATTAAAATAAAATTAAATAGTATGGAGACCATATACTTTTCTTCAATTTACTTTCTTTCTAGTTTTTCTAAAGCCAAAATGCTTTTGTTAACAGATCCGCTCCTGGGAGAAAAATGCACCAAAACTAACAGCACAGAGTAGGACTCCATTTCAGCTGTACATTTATCATCCGTATTTGATGTGTTCATTAAAGCTTTTCATCACATTGCTCTGGATCTCCATGGTTCCAGATATTTGCAGTAAGTCCTAAATTGCAGAACAAATTTTCACTATGCTTCCTTCTAAAACTCTAAATTCCAAAGTTTAATTTCATAAGATTTGCAAGACTGTGACAGGAAAAGAATATTTTGATCACACTTTTAAGTTCTCAAGGTGTCTTTAAAAGTGAATGGTCAGTGCCCCAGAAGGATGAAAGAGAACATTTGATGGTGGATGTTCTGTTTATTATATGAAAAAAACTATTCCTCCTTTGAGACTTCACAAGCTGGAAATACAGTTTCTCTGCTGTCTGTTACACTTGGGTACTTCTGCTTAAATTATCCATTCCATAGATTCCTTCTTGTCTTAACTTCAAGCTTGTCACATTAAGACATGATAGAACACTAATGCAAGCAGCTTTTATCTAACAGATACAAATGGTATTGACTGCTATCTCCCTAAACATCCTTTTCTAGTGGCTTAATGCAAATATTTCTAGTTAAAACATCTAGGAAGTCAAAGACATTAAAATATATTTCTAAAGTTATTACACAGACTATTTTCATTCCCATATATCAAAGATAAAAAGGATACTGCAATGTCACAATATTAATATCTACATACAATAGGTCTCTGAAATTAATGCAAAAAAGTTTGCATTGAGAGTGTGTGTAACTCACTTGACTGCTGTTCCCAAATTGGGAAGGGGGACCATTATAAAGATAATGCTAGACAGCAGAGATTCTCAGTAAACAGAAGTAAATCAGCAGGTAAAAATTCCTTCAGGTTAGTAAATCAAGCCAGAAATTCCACATTATGAAAAGCGCTGTCACAGTACAGGACAGCAGCTATGATTTAAAACCCCATGGATGGGAATAAAGATGGATTCTCCTTTTACAGCCACTACAGAACATGTTCCTCTAGGCAAGTAGGCCTTATGAAGTTTTGAGGCACTTGACAGTGGTGGAAAAACATTCCAATCTCAAATCTCAGTCTCAAAGATATCTCCAGCTCAGTCACACAGCTTGTCCTTTACATAAACCCCAACAGAATTTTGTAATCCCAGCCAGTGAGTGACAAAAAGGAGGAGGAAAATGATTGCATCAAAGGGCATATGCATAAAGGTGCTGTCTTTTGACTTACATTTTAGAAAATTATCATTTGGAAATATTTCTCATTTTATGAAAACTGCTTTGGTATAAACATGGTACTATTTCTAATCCTTCTGCATTTTCAAATCAAGATAAAAAGTAGTGTTAGTGAAAGTGGAATGGAATAAACAAAAACATGGGGGAAACACATATATTCTTTTTTCTTCCCTAAAAGAAATCATATTATGACAGACTTTTCTTAGTCCATCTTATTTTTAACTAGATTAGCCCTTCCATGTAATTCAGTGTTACCCAGCTGGCCTACTGTTTGCTTTGTGCTGATACTACAGGACTTATGTAATATCTCCTTCTAATACAGGACTATTCAATTTCTCTCTAAACCACTTTCACCATTCTCCTGCTTTTGGCAGTTAAAGAATGGAACTGAAACTATACAGTGTATATTAGAAATAAACACAGACTCAAATGTCAATTACAAGAGCAAGGTTATATATTAATGACTTCTGTTTTGAAAATTGCTGTAAAATACATTATGCTTTACATTAGAAGAGAGATTATGCTAAAGTATCATTACATTGATGGTTTCCCATCTGGAGAGATGAAAAATTTTAGAAACAGTCAGACAGAAGTCTAATTCAGATTTTATCGCTTAGACTGTGAGCCAGCACAAAGTACTTAAAGTTACTATTTAGATGTTTAACAATTGTTCATCTTTGAGTAAACGGGTAAAATACTTGCAAGAAACAAGTTACACAGAACAAAATATTTTGGTGTGACTAGTGGAACTGGCTTTTTACAATGAAAAGATTTGGCACTTTAGCTCTGGCTCAGAAACTACCATTCTATATTTTGATGTTGGTCCCTTTTTGGCCTTAATTAAACAAGACAGTGATGTAAAGTGTCTTTCTACTTTGTGCACATACATTCACTGACGTCTGCACATATAACAGCAGCTTGCGGCTCAACAGCAAGATATCCCAGATTGGAACATGCATACAATCCCAGATATCAAAGTTAGCTCTAGTTTGACTTTGTGAGATTCTAAAAGCAGCTGTGCTTTGTTGCACTTCCACAGATCCCAATAGTGATTTAGTTCTGAGGATTATATATTTGTCTCTTATGTGTCAAAAGTCTTATCCCTAGTGACATTACAACTCTGTTTTTGTATTTAATGTAAAAGCATGATAGCTCCACATTGATGATTGTCAGCAGTTGCTATTTATCATCTGTCAAAACTTTTCCTCATGGGAAGACAGAAAATCAAATGGATTATGGCTGTTTTTTTAGCTGCTTAAAGGAATCTTACATGACACAGGCTAAAAAGAATGGCGAAACTTCTCGTGACAACCACGTTAGCATTCACAGCAATATGCAATTTTATGTACATAGCAGGAGAACTGTCAGCCTCCTGACAAAGCAGCACATTTAAAAATGCTATGTCAGTTCACTCATCTGACCTCTTGGTTGCAAGATCACCTGATATCATGGTGCATTTCTAAAGCTACTTACAGCCTCCTCTAGCACAAAAAAGCAAACCCAAAACCAAACAAACAAACAAACAAAACCAACCCAAAAACCCAACCAAAAAAACAACCAAAAAGGAATAGGAAAAAAAGCAAGACTTCAAATAAACATGATAGATGAAATATCTAATAGTCGATGTATAAATGTCTAATACTTGTCTTTTGGTTACGATTTTCAGAACTAAGAAATGATGAGAGACAGAACCTACAATAGGTCTGTGCCCTAAATAACTTCCTTGCACTTTCTCTATAACAAGAAGGTATCCTCTCCTGAAAAAATGAGGAACTTTATCCCATTAAAGGTGTTTTCTCTAACATGTCTGGAGAAGAAACTAAAGAGAAGATACTCCTTTAGACTTAGGCATCTGCATGTACAAAAACACAGAAAAAATATTTTGTCACAGAGATAGCAATGAATTTTACATAAAAATTACAAAAATCTTTCTAGCTACCTCTAAAAATGTTAAATCACAAAAATTGAGGGAGACAAAGTTTGTAGATTTTTTTCTTTTTTCTTGCTTTAAAATATATCAATTTGTATACAGAAGTGAAAAATAATTAAGTGAAACATACTGTCTGTTATTTACTCAGAATGTCTGGAAATATACGGTATTCAATAATTGGAATTAAAGCCCCTAGATGCACAATGAAATTCAGCAAATTGTAAATCCATGAAATGTTGGAGTTAACTGCATTATGAACACATTCTTCATCAAGTCTGTATTCTGGAGCAACCATGAACCTGGTTTATGTTGTAATGCTGTGAAAAAGGCTATTTTAATGCCATATCATTTGGCAAAAATCTGCAAAAGTGGTTTGCAGGTCCAGTATTCTCCATGCTCTCCTTTACCTGCTTCAGATTTGATGCACTTTTATCTTTAATCAACCTACTGAAAGGGATTCACAGATAATTATGCCCCACCTCTAATTATGATTAGATAACAGATAGATTAAGGAAAATTCAGGGAAGCAAGAGGGATTTAAATGAATAAAATAGAATAAAAGATTTAAAATTCAGTCTTTCTAGTTTCACCTTACATCGCCAGACAGAGAAACCAGCTTTATTTCAACCTTAATGGACGCATGGAGATTACTGGTCAAAGAGCAGAGAATATACAAAGCTCCTGTTATAGAAGCACTTCTGAAAAACCTGAACATTAGATCTGGGCTTCTACCTTCTTTGAAGCTTATTATGAAAATGTGTTCTATGACGAATGTCCAGATAACGATAAACTGTAAAAATACCCTGGTTTTCAAGATCCATCTTACAGACTTGTGCTGCACTGTACCACCTCTGGAATCACACCCTTTAAAATATGTTATATTCTTCCAGAGCTGTTAAAAAGTGACAGAAGTCAGGGTAACTCTAAAGAATTCGAGTTCACAAAAAAAAAAAGTTTCATCCTGTATATAGCCACAGACAGTACTAATATTAAGTTAGTGAACAACAAAACCCCAGTGATTAAACTCATTACAAACAAAAGGATGGATATCATCAATGAAAATTTTAATTAATAATTTGAAGTCATAGTAACATCAATATAATGCCACCAAAAGCTAAAAAAACCCCACAAACCACACAGATGGGATGGGTCAAGACTAGTTAGGATGTAGTAACAGGTCTAAGTCAATTTCAGTGTCAGGCTTCCTTTACATTACATTCACATAGTGTGGAAAGGAAAATAGATTTTTATACAAGATAAAACGATACTTCTCAGAAAAGGCAGCTTTTTTTTTTTTCTCCACTTTAGCATAGATGTTCTGCATTATTAAGGGATACATTAATTTTACTTCTCTGTGAAACCTTGGTAAGTGTATTCTCCTTTTGTCCTGACATATTTTGAGGATCCAGTGGTAACACATGAGGCATATAAATACTATGGTGATGAGTAGCATGGAGAAATGTTTAAAAAAAGTGTTGACTTTATGCTTTTTCTGCATTTACTAACTGAGCTAGAGAAATTTGGTTTCCCTGTTAGGCAATCTAATACTTGTGAACAGGAAGGATGAGAAAAGATGTATCTAATTGCCTTTGAATCTTTCTGGGTGCCAGTGACAGAAAAGCATTTGAGGGGTGAAAACACAGCCAGACCAGAAATATCTAGGTTTTACTAATTATTTTCTTTGTATCGATCAAGTTTAGTAATCTATTTAAAATTCTAAAATTGAGTAGGCTTCCTTCTGACTATCAGAACACACATCAAATTTGCTAGTTGATTAGATGGTATTTTCACCTTGTTCTTCATCATATTTGCAGAAGCAATTGCACATGTGTACATGGTTATATACAATGCACAGATTCCCACACACTGGGACCCACACTTAAAAATTACACTGAAGCTGTGCACAGATGCATAAAATATCATTTCACATAAGGTCACATTCAGCACATGGATGGATGAAATCCAGTGATCACCATTTTTAATATGAAACAGTAATTGCTGAAAGCCCATGGTTGCCTACTTATGCTCAATACTCATTCGTGGGGTTCACTCCGCTCACATGGTTCTCACAAATAGTGCCTTTCTTTCAGTAAAAATACAGGCAAGCGAGGACTTTTCCCATCCTTGCTGTGGGCTCTCTGCACAGCAATAAAGCTGGGATGAGCACTGCATGAAAGGCAGCGCCTGTGGGGGCAAGTGTGTGGGAATTAGTCCATTAAGAGAGCTACCCCTGGGCAATTTTGTTTTCCAAGCTCTGTTTTTCATACTGAACAGCTTCTTTTAATGAGCACTAATGTCCACTCTGATCAATATCTGTAGCATAAAATATTACTGTCATTTTCTCTGGTCATACCCATAGTAAGGGGGAATTTCCAGTGGATTTTTTTTTTTTTTGTGCCACACAAGAATATCAGCTAACCACTTCTTGACAATGAAATATGGAGAAGGAGAATGAACATAAACACTCATGGATCTTTCTCCTTGTGATGGCCCTTCTTGATTTCGTGACAGCCCTGTGATTGATACTGTCAATATCCATGACACAAGCCACTTCTCCCAATTTATCAAACTACAGCAATGCAGCATCAAATTTCTGGGAACACACACGTTCTTTTCTGTAAGTACTACTCAGCACAATGGATGTTGAAAGAATTATAGGAGCAACAGACAAAAAATGAGGAAGAAAATTCACCCTTAAGCCTGGCTGTTCTTGTATGTTGGCATTTTTCTAGGAATTAGTGCATGATAATATCCCTTGCTAAAAAAAAAAATCACTGAAAATTAATTTCTAGTTCCTGTTTTTTCTCAGAGAGAGGTGAAGAGAGCAGTGGAGTATGATTCCCTGTCATGAAAGAGCAGCTGCCACATGTAGTAGGAGAAGGACCACCATAATCCATAAACTTGGACAATGAAGCAATTTATCCCTCTCTCTTTCAGCATCACCCTGCCAGCTGTGACAGGCTTCATTGATCACAGCATTACACACTTTTAATCCTGTTCCAGTTCTCAAGTGTTGACCCTACTGAAGAGAAATGGGCATCTGAAGAGCTGCTAAGGCCAGCTCAGCACTGCAGGAATGAGAGAAGAGATTCCATTTGTTGATGAAGTTATACTATAATCCTGCTACTTTCCACATAGCTCATCAATTTCCAAGGCATCAACTTCTTCCTTGGGAAGTCTCTGACACCCACAACATAACATTAACCCAAATCAGCACACCATAGAGAAAGAAGCTTCGTCTTACCCTGAAAGTCTGCCTCAGACTTATCTAGGCCCCTCTTTGGCTAATTTCTCTTCACCTAGTCCAGTCCCATTTTCTTTAAAGTCTTCAAGTCCGTTTGAATTAAAAATTTAAACATAGAACAGATTACCTTCAGCAGTGAGGACATGAGTTACAACAAAAGAAGGGAGTATGGAAACAAACAATATTCCTCTTGAAGACTTTTTGACATTTTCAGGAAAAAATAAATTAATATTCCAGCTGAATTTGGAGGAAGAGGGGAAAAAAATCCATGCTCAATATCTGGGATGGCGTTGTCTCAATTCAGACCCACTCTACATGCTTCTATCTGGTGAATTCAAATTTAAAGCATGTCAAAGATGGCATATTTTATACTTTTGCTTATGAAAAGAAAAGAAGAAATGGACAACTTAGCAGATATCTTAGCAATTCCAGAGATCAACAGCATACTCCCATGCAAAATATAACATGCAACCATTTTTAGTTACTGAGTAGCTTTAACTCATACAAGTTCTCTATGTTTAGATTCTCTTTCCCAATAATAATGACATTCCCACTCTCCTAGCCATCAGTGCAGGCCAGTAAATTTATATGTTAATACTGAACAGTAAATTCATTCACTTGCAAAAGTAAACTTAATTCCAAAATTTTTCATGTGTCCTGTCTGCAAAGAATTTAAATTAATGTAATTTGCATAAATAAATATGAATGTCAAGAATTCTAGGCAAGGCCTGGAATAGTCTTATATTTTTGAAATACATTCGTACTCATTGCTGCCACATTGAGAATATAGACTATTTTTCACTGCTTCATTCAAGATCAATTTTTTTTCTCTGTTATCATCCTTACCATCTTCACCTTTTCAAGTGTCTCTCTTGCAATAACTAGTGGTCTAGCAGGAAAAGCTTGCAGCCTTCTTCAAAGGCTGTTTTCCAGCATTGTTTCAAACAGACAAGAAGCAAATAGGTTTATAATTGCCCCTCCTCTAGCAATCCCTCAAATACCTTTCACGTAATGCTTTGTCCCCCAGCATTGATAGCTGCTCTAATGGTGCTGGCAGAGCAGACACACTGCCTGTGCAGTCTAACCTGGACAGCAGTTCCACAAGTGCCCCAGACCGGCTCTCCATCAGCAAAGCCGTCTGCTCTCATGGAATTCAACAGTCCCGCTGGTACTTGTTGTCGTTCAATCATAAACATTTAGAGAAACATCTCTCACTGTAACAGTCACATCTGCATATCCTGAGACAATATGAAACTACACTGTGGGAATGTCGAAGTTTGGGTGGGAGTGACATCTACTAGGGCTGACTTCTGTTAGAAGGGGCTAGAAGCTTCCCCTGTGTGTGAAAGAGCCAGTGCCAGCTGCCACTGGGCCCATCAGAGCCTCTGGGATAATGTATGTGTTAGTTGGGTAAAACTACACAGCTGCAGCTTTGACTGGAGAGAGGAGTGACAATACTTCAGAGAAACAACTCTGCACACACCATGGCTAGTGAGGAAGAAAGGGCAGGAGATGCTCCAGGTGCCAGAGCAGAGATTCCCCTGCAACCCAAGGGAGGCAGCTGGGCCCCTGCAGCTTGTGGAGGAGACCCATACCAGAGCAGGGGGAGAGTGGAGGAAGTCTTCCCACGGAGAAGAAATAAAGTATGATGAACTGACCACAGCCCCCAGTCCCCATCTCCCTGCACCACTGTAGGGAGGAGTTAGAGTAAATCAGGAGCAAAGCTGAGTTGGAAGGAAGGGAGGGGTGAGGGGAAGGTGTTTTAAGATCTGCAGTTTTCCTCTCATTACCCTACTTTGATTTAATTGGTCATAAATTAAACAAAATTAATTTTCCCAAGCTGAGTCTATTTTCCCATGACAGTAACTGCAGAGTCATCTCTCCCTGTCCTTATCTTGACCTATGAGCCTTTCATTTTGTTTTCTCTCTCCTGCTCAGATAAGGAGGGCAGTGATAAAGTGGCTTTGTCAGGCAGCTGGCATCCAGACAGAGTGGAATCCCACCACAGGGAATAACGACAGTTATGTTATCCAAACATGACTCCATGCACAGGATGTACTTATGCATTTCATACTTCAATGCATTTCTATACTAAATTAAGACAGGGACACAAACAAGTCCTTAATGTCCAATTTTTAGGCTCAGCTCTGAAGTTGCTAATACTCTGCCTTTCCAGCCTTTGTATTTTACTCTGAGATGGCTAATAAGAGAGAGGTGCTTGCTTTCCAGTTTATATGGAAGCAAAGAATGGAAATCTGAATCCAGTGCCTACATACAGAAAGAATATCTGTAAGTAGAATTAATTCCTCATGTGCATTACTTAGAAAAAAGCAAAATAATTCTTAACATGTTTTAAACATACAATCAGCCAAAAAAAAAAAATTTTGCATGGCACCCCTCAAAACTTCATTATACAGGAAGTAGGAAAACTGCAGTTTAAGAGTCTGAGATGATGATTTGGTCTCCTAGATGCATTCTGAGTCTCTAAAAGCTGTTTTCATTAATATTCATTTAAATCACAATATTCTTACTGGTCCTGTGACTTACCAAATACTTCTAGCCATAACAGTCCCCCCAAGTGAATTTAGATTTGCTTTTTCTGATTCAGTTAGAATAGAGATAACTTTGATAGAAAGTAGGTTACTATTTTCAAAATTGTATTTTTATCGTTATAATTTATTAGAAGCAGTAGGGAATTCAAATTTATGGATCAGTTATATCAAGTATTTAACTAAACCCATGAGTGTACTGAACAGTATACTGTTAATCCCAAGATAAATATTTTAATCCACTTTTCAGCAGTCTTAAAATAACGCTTCTTTCAATATGTATAATTTTATCATTTATTTTACTCTGAATACAGTTCCATGGATGAATTAGTAAAAAAGCACAGCTTAGAAAGAAAATCAATAGTTCTCGACTGAAGACCGCTTACAAAATACAACTGGGTAGTAATTGATTTGTAGCGAAATTTGCTACTTAATTCTAGCCATATGTAACTGGAGTAAAAGCATGCATGAGAGATTATAATTTGTCTGTGTACTAATGCTCCCAAGTGTATCACCTCTGCAGTGATCATAGCATAACTCCAATAAATTAAATAGAATTCAAAATGAGAAAATGAGCTCAGAGCTTGCCAAATGCACCTTTTGTTACTGACATGAAGTTTTGGCTGGGATTTACCATTGCTGTTTATTGGAGAGCCATTCCATAGCATTCAGTGAATGAGGGGGGAAAAATGATGATATAAATTGTGTTCAGAATGTATGTGCATAGAAAAGAATAATTTAGAGTTACCTCAGAAACAAAAGGGTCTTATATTACATTAATTGATGTTAGCCATTGGTGCAGAGGAGAAATCCTCTGTGGTAATTCTAGAGGGAGCCAGATCCCATTAAACCAATATTTGAAATTTAAAAAGAAAAAAGGAAAAACAAAAAAATCCCCAACCAACAACAAACAAAACACCAAATAATGTTTTATTTGCAGTTTTTTGTTATAATGTTCACAACAAAAGTACAACACCTGACAAATGGTACTCTTAGAATGAGTTAGATACAAGGTTATCCAGGTGAACCTGCTTTGGCAGGGGGGTTGGACTAGGTGATCTCCAGAGGTGCCTTCCAACACTAACAATTCTGTGATTCTGTAAAGTTTAAGGTCACTGGTTTTCTAAAAATGCCTCATTTACCTAAGATGCTGTAGTAAAGAACGCACTCCAAAATCCATCCATTAAGTGCAGTATTACATTACATTATAATATTTTGACCTTATACCTGCATAACTTTTATACTTTGTGGCTTAAAAGATTCAGCATATCATTAAGGTCACTTTATGCCTCTAACTCAGATTACTTTTTACAATAAATTAAAAACTGTAGTGGCATGACAAACACCACTCCTGTAAATCCTGAAGGAACTAATACTCCTGCATATTTCAGTACACACTGTTCTTCCTTACACATATTGTTATGAAACACTGTGTGTTACCAATACATTTTTTCTGAAATAAAGCATTCAAAAATAGGAGATAACAGAAGTAATTCGGTTTAGTTATTTTGTGTATTATTACTATAGTTCTGCTTTTAATTATCTAAGCAGGATACTTATCTGCTGTTTTTCTAAGAATTCCTGACCCCATGTTTACCATAATTGAATTGATTTAGAAAAGTGTGTACACTACCTTTTTCTTTTCATCCCCAAAGCTCCATGTTAAGACCATAGGCTAGTAAGACCTCATTAATTTATTATCATCATCAATTTTCTAAGTTCTTTTTATCATTTTAGAATATAAGTTCTTCACATTTTCACTTAATGTCTTGACAAAGTGAGAGTTAGTACTCCCATTTTATACTTAGTAGAACAAGGCACAGGGAAACTTATTTTAACAATTTTTCACTCATTATTGAAGTCTGATGTGAAACACATAATGCATTTTAGAAGCTGCAGCACAGAGTCATACACTACTTGCTTGCAACTCCTCACCTGGATCGTTTCTAGAGAAGAGTATATGTCACAACATACAGCTCCAGCTAAGCAACTCATCATGTCATAATACTTTTGCTCCACTCTTTTTTATTTAAGTCTTAGGGTTCCTCTGTATTCAGATCAGTCTCCTTTCCATTAGTAAGAAACCGGAAAGCATGGAAGACAGTCAGCCATGGGTGTACAGGTGATTAAATTAAAATCCTTAATAAATTACATCCCACTGGCTGATTGTCACTTCCGTAACCAGACACCTTCCCTTTGCATTGGTAGGAGAACAAACACGCAATGAACTGAGTGGTTCAGCTGATGAATGGTAACTCATCAAGCCAAAGGCACTACACCATCTACTGCCGTCCCTAAATCACCTAAACTGACTCCCTCTGGTTCCTCAACAGCCACTGAGAAGAGAAGACCCAGCTGCTACAATTTGCTGTTTACACACACTTGAAGCCTCGTACTGACCAGTGTGATCCATTCAGATTAAGACTTAGAGAAATTTAGCTCAAATTCCCTCAAGTACTTTTAAACTGGATTTTTTTGCTTTTAGCCCAACCAGCTTTGGTACATCTTCCATGTGGGCAGCAAAACATATATTTGCTATCATGAACCATTTTGCCAGACAGTGTTAAAACACATGGAAGTTCGTAGATTCTTTCAGAAAAAGCTGTAGTTTTAAATCTTGGGACCATTTTGTCTGTTATCATTTCTATCAGAAGCAATTATTTTTGCTGAAATAATATTTAATAACTATTAAGAGATATCATGAGAGCCACAAAGAGAACCCCAAGTTAAATTAGCAAAAAAAGGATACCAACATGAAAATACTTGGTGACCTTGACTCCAGCTATAACCAGAAGAAAAAGGCACAAGGACAGCATTACATGATAATATTATAGTGATCTAACACGGTAGTTCACCTGAATTTCAAAACCCATTAGAAAATGGGTTCAGCTCTGAAGTGTTTGTCTGACAATAGAGGAAGAAAATATTTCAAAATGGTCTGAGATTTTTGGCTTCCTCTGACTCATTTAGTGTTAACTTTCCCAACAAATGGTCTGCCATATCTTATAGTTTACTACAGACAATCTTCTCCTAGAAGGCACTGTTATTTACTTGAGGCAATGTTACTACCCAACCAGTTATGCAAAGAGCTCCTAAGAACATGTGAATGGAAAGATAAACCTATTTTATAGAGCAAGTGATGTATAATAGAGAATTACTGTATACCAGAAACTTTCCTAATATTGCAGGAATTCTTTCAAGAGATTATACTGAAATGTTGAGAAGACATAAATGTTTTGATCAGCATCAGTGTTAGTGCTTTCTATGATGTGGAGTTTATGACAGCAGTACAGGTTCAGTTTGCAAATAAGATCTGCCTGGAGGCAGTTTCAAATACCAGCCCCTGGATATTAGTTCATATTTTCCAAAATGAAGACAACAGTTATAGTAAATAAAAAATGTTTGTCATTTCCACACAGATATAAATATATATATTTATATATGAAGGTCCAACACTTTTCTCACTTTCAAACCCATAATAATGTCAAGCTCTCTGGAAGGAGCAACATTTCCTCAGTTGAAAAGCAGCTTGTATTTTACCATAAGACCTACGTAGCCCATGCAACCCAAGCACCAAGTGTAATATTCAACCTTATGAAATGAAAAATAGCATTCACTTCAATACCAAGAGTCTATTCAAGATTCTACCATAGGTTTCAGACATATTCAAAGATAATGAAGTCACTTTTAAGAAAGAATGCAACCTCTTTGAACAGTCTGCATATTTTTACACCCACAGCTTCTCCAGTGATAGAAAGCAATGTTTCACCATGATAAAGTCACTTTATATCTCTAAACAAGGTAAAGTGTCATTTTTATGTCATCTTACCTCAGGAACATGGTAGCTATAATTAGGGATTGTGCAAGGGGCTCCCTCCACTTCAACAACCCACGTAGCCTGTCAGCCACACGAAAATATGCTCTCACAAACAGTGATAGAAAGGTTGGGAGGGAAGAGAAGGGATAAGGAGGCAGTTTTAGAAGAATGACTACCAAATTCAGTCCATTTTCTTGAAACACTTTTTTACTACAAAAAATACTCTTTTCAATGCATAGAATTTGAAGTGTGTTGCCCAGTGTGCAAGTACATGTGCACAAGTGAAAGCTGACTAATTAGAATGTAGTTTGGGCTTTTATCCCAGGAATTTACAAGAGTCAGTGCATTTTTTCCATTTAGTTCAGTGTGCTACATTCTGAAGGCAAAATACATCTCTTCAGACAATCACAGGCAAGGGTGATTTTTAGAATATCAAAGGGAGCAGTGACCTCTCCAGAAACAGCCTCCTTTGAGTCTTACAGTAGGCTAACCAAGAGGTTTCCTAAACCACTCAAACTCCTTCAGAATATTGCTGTGAAGCTGTAATCCATTTCTCTGGTGCTTAAAGTCCGAGCTGAGTTTTCTGAATTGCAAATAAGTTCCTATTTAAAGAAACATTCATGTATGTATCCAGCCAGAGTGATAATGTTGTTTTTACAGCACTCTCTGTAATAACTCAGCTGTCAAATTCACTTGAGGCTGAAATTCAGTCTATACAGTTTCAGCTGGCCAGCAATTTCATTTTTTCATATACAGTATGCTTAAATTGTATTCAGACTGTTATGAGGTGGCAAATAACAGGGGCGGGGGAAGGGGGGGCAGAAAGGATTTTTTATTAAGAAGAAAAAGATGTTAGGAAATTTTAAAGAGGGTGATATTGTTTTCTGCACCATTAGATGTTACATTAGAAGAAAAACTTTGTGACATCATGTATTTCACTTGTCCCTTCTATTTTCAGTATTGATTTTAGGTCCAAACCTCTTTTCATGAAACATCTGTCTGTTACCCTTTCTATTAAGGCAGTTCCTCCTTTAACACAGTATTAGTAAAGCCCACATTCTAGTCTGTCCACAGCAAATAGACAAATTGCAATCTCTGTACATCCTAATAAATACATTGACCGTAGTTTGAGACCAAGCAAAAAAAAAAAAAA
>VXBQ01016894.1:1727383-1740644 GCA_013400175.1 Phainopepla nitens
AAAAAAAAAAACAAAACAAAAAAAAACCAAGGTTTGTTACCTCGAGTCCATACGAAAATTCTTTAAGTCTGTAGCTGTCAAATTTCAATTGAATTTCAATACATAAGCAAAGTACAGTGGAATCTGAAAGCCTCTTGTTGTTACATTCTTCTTTTACACTGAAATTCCTTAGCAAATATCTACCATGAGGAACTCTTAGTGAATTAGCAGAAACACTTCTCTCAAGATTCTTTGGTCATATTCTTCCTTTACTTTAGGAATACACAACTTGAACGTATTTCAATAAAACAATACGAAAATGCAAAGACTTCAAACAGTATTCAACAGGAGCATCTGGTTCTTATGCAATGTTACTTCATGTTACAGAGCACAGTTCATAGCTGTGATGACACAGAGATCTATACAGTGATCGCCATGGTAAAGATAAGGCTAGAACTTCATTACATTAGAGACAGGACAGGAGAATAATTTTACTCATCAAATCTCATGTAGCTCGAATTGGCCTTAAATTTAAACTTATTGTGCCTCAGCAGTAAGAGAAGTTGCTGGATGAAAATGATGAAATATCCCAGAATGTAATACATTATAAATAATATATTTAAAATTTTAAGTACTTAAATTATTCAAATTATTGAATAATGAAGGGAAAATTAACAGCTACGTCTTATAAAATAATCGGTAGGAAAGAGTCACCGGCTGCCCTATGTGACAATACAAATATGGCTGCCCCAAATGGAAATGACTCAAAGGTTAAAAAAAAAATGCAAAATTAAGCAGCAAACCACAGCTTACAGGGAACTTGGGTCAACCTAAAAAGATTTCAAAGGTATAATACAAGATGGGTGACCTCTTGCTCAAACCAAAGCATTTGAAGGGAAAGATCCAATTTTGATGTGTCAGATGGCCCATCACATCTGGGTACTTTCACCAATGTAACGTTAAATGTGCTGAAGATAAGTTTGCCTGGTTTATGGGTTACTTCTGAGCATTGTTACATCTTCATATACCAGGCAGAAGAACCCTCAAACTCCTTTTCTTCCCTGCCTCTAATAACATGGAGGAGGCTGATTAATGTCCACTTGACATTGTTCTGGAGCAGCACAGCCTTGTCTGGGTAAATTGTTTCTCATTGAAAGAATGAGATGCTGCATCTTTATATGGTAAATTCTCCCATTAAATCAGCAAAATTAAGAGCAGCATAAAAGCATCAACCAGAAGAACAGCTGATGAGAGCGCAATATCATCCATGGCAAGACTGATTGGAATGGCAAGCCAGTTATGGAAACATATTCTTTATGTTTTACTATTTTACGATTACCAAATTTTAGTGGAGTACAGCAGTCCCCACATGTCCTGCTAGACTTTTACAGAAGCTGTCAGTTTTATATAATTTTGCTACGCTACATTAGTTACCTTTAAAATACTTTAAATTTCCTTTTAATATTCAGTGCAGGATTTTTTATGGCACCATTAATTACACGTTATCACAAATGCCAATATTTGATGATTATGTTGTTTTATAACTGAGCTGTTTATCTTTTGTCATTCTGAGAGCTTTCTAGGCTTGCTCCTTGAGCAGAACTGACCCATCAGAAACTACCTGTCTTCTGCACCAAGGACAATCCACAGACAATTCCAAAAAGCTTGTGAGAGGCCTCAAGCATGATTAACTACATAAGAATAATAATTGAAGTTTAAAAGGGAAAAACAAAATCACCTGTGACCTTCTCATGTTCTTGTTTCCATACAGCCAAACTAGAAAAAAAGCAATCCAATATCTACAGTAACTGGTAGTGTAATAGAAAAGCAAGAAGCATGTAATTCAAAGAACAACTTTTATTAATTTATTTTAAGCAAAGAACTCTCCAGTCCTTAGACTAAACCTGTCCCGAGTGTGAAGATTGATGAAAGTTATTTTGAAAGCCAGTTGGAAAAGGAAAACCCTATCGAGACAGATGCATAGAGTTTAGATGAGGAAATTCTGTCCAAATGGCAATTTGGTGCCCTTTTTACTCTTACACAGCTTCAGGGGATAAATAACCATACTATTATAATGAGTAATTTAATAAATTGAGATAATTTCCCTTCAAAGTGACTAATGAACAAACCTTTACTGGCTACTTCCAATAATTGGGGTTTATTTCTTTTAGATATATATTTTATAATGGGATATTACTTGAGTGTGTTTAAACCATTTAGAAATTTGCAAGAAGATCATCAATGCATGATTTTTCCACCAGGGGAAAAACATATTGACAGTAAATTGGGAAGTCGACCAGAGATTTGAAAACTCTGACTGGAGATTAAAATGGATTCTCTCTTTGGCACTACCTAAGTTAAAGGAGAGTAAAGAGTGTTGAGAAAAGCAAACCATACAAATCTATAGCAGTATTCAGATATTAAAATACTATTGAATTTCTGTCTCTCAATTAAGCTTCCATGAAGGCTGATATGATGTAGTTGGACAAGCAGGCCCTTGTCCAACTGTCCATTGGAGCCTTTCTACTCAATGTCTGCAATTTCTGAACATAGTAGAAATAAAAGTATTTAAATATAGGCCTGAAAACTCAGCATTATTTTATGTTTCAGTTACTTTCTATACACTTCAAGTGATGTTTCCAAGTAGCTGGATAAATTTTCATATATATCCATACTAAATATGTATCTATACTTCATACAGTACCTTTACGAGTATTTTAATCAGACATGCAAGCATAACCAACCAATTTTATGATATTTTCTTCCTATACTCTTAGGGAAGAAAAACAACACCCTGCATTCACTAAGAATGACTTATCAAACACTGCAGAATCGGAGCGCACAATAATCAAGAATCTATTGGCCACAAGCAGTTCATAAACACAGCCTAACATTTAATGTTCACAAAATTGTTCTAAAACTATAACAGATAGCTAACAAAAGTCATAGCTAATTGGAAAAAAGCCCTTTTTCTAATGGGCAGCAAGAATTCCTCAAATACGATATCCAAATGTTTTTGGTTTTGGAGTACCAAACTCAAAAATAATTCATTATTTAAATTATTGTCAAAGTATTTTTCATGCAAAAATATATGTAAATTAGCAGATTATTCAGGCAATCATTAAATAGGATTATAGAAAGGCATAATCCTTTTAATATACTATACTTCTATTTTCCAACTGAAGTGAACCACTTTTAGTCAGCTTCACAGTAAATATTAACCACTGTCTTCCTTGACCATGACCATCAAACCCCTGCATTAATTTACCTGTATATTATGCAGATTTTTTCATATTTCGCACATCATAGTCTATTATTGTTGAGTATCAATTAAGTTCTCAAATACTTGTATTTGAAATACAGATTACACTTGAAATTTTTCATATTCTTTATAATTGATTGCTTCTGACTTTGTCTTGTTCATTCTTTTATATACATGCCCTTCTATGAACATATTTTTAAAGTCCTAAAATCCTCTTGACAATGTCACTTTAAAATAGTCTTTTGTGCCTTATCTCACTAGCTGTAATCAATCAGGAATATTAAAGCTGTGTCTTGTGTAACTGAGGAAAATTAACTACTACAGTGCATGGACAGAAAACTGGTGTAGTGAGAGCTCCAAAGTACATAAGAGGTTACACAGCCTGTCATCTTCAGTTCTGAGGTTAATGCCAGGGAGCAAGAAACTGTACTTTCAGATCTGACATGAAATGTCGTGAGATAGATGAGGTAATCATAAAGTGCAGTTACCAAGACTGGACTAGTCTGAGTATGGCAGCATGTAAGAACTTAATGCATCTCTCAGCAAGACTGTTACTGCTGAAGTACGAGCCCCTGTTGTAAAGCCAGCAGGTGATCTGTTCATAAAGTGAAAGGTGGCCTGCAAAGTACACATTTAACAAGATCTGTTTTTCCCTCAATATATGGGAGGAATTGCAGGATATTTCTAGTGGGGTAAAAAGAAGAAAATAGAATGCTGTGGCTTTCCTTAATTTCTTTGGTAACCAAGAAACAGCCAGGATAAGGCAAGCCAATAGTCAAAAAAATCAGTGCAAAAAATAAATGAAAAAATAGAAAGCTATTGAAATGCTAGAGCTATCTGACAATTTAATCATTTGGTAAAAGAACCCATTGCCTTAATGTACAATAGAAGACAAGAAAGAAAACCAGAGCCACAGTTGTTCACAGATTCGCAAGCAGTCCAGAAAAAAAAATAGGTTACATACCTTCCAGTTAGAGGTATATATTGGGTTTGCATGGACAGGTTTTGGTAGCAGCGGGGAGTACAGGGGCAGCTTCTGTGAGAAGCTGCCAGAAGCTTCCCCAATATCTGGCAGAGCCAATGCCAGGCAGGTCCAGGACAAGGCTAAGGCCAAAACAATCTGAAATGGTGGCAATGCTTCTGTGATAACATTTTTGAGAAAGAAATATAAAGCAGCCATTGCGCAGACGTAATTGTGACCAGAGAAAAGCGAGTTCAGAATATATGAGAGGAACAGCCCTGCAAACACCAAGGTCAGTGAAGAAGGAGGGGCAGGAGGTGCTCCAGGCACCTCTGCAGCCCATGGTGCAGCCCATGGTGCTGTTTTCTTTTCCCGGCGGCCATGGAGGACCACTCCCCTGCAGCCCCTGGCAGATCCCACACTGGAGCAGCCTGAAAGGAGGTTGGGAACCCATGGGCTGGAGCAGGGCCTTGGCAGGGACCTGAGGACCCATGGAGAGAGGAGCCCACACTGGAGCAGGTCTGCAGGCAGGACCTGCGACCCTATTGGAGACCCACATTAGGCCAGGCGGCGCCTGAAGTACCGCACCTTGTGGAAGAGTGACCCATGTGGCAGCAGTTTGTGGAGAATAGATGCTGTGGGAAGGACTCACACAGGAGAAGTTCATGGAGAACTGTATCCTATGGGAGGGACCACACGCTGGAGCAGGGGGAAGACTCCTCTCCCTAAGCAGCAGCAGAAAAACAACCTGGGATGGACTGACCCATGTCCAGTTTCCCTGTGCTGCTTGGAGGGGAGGAGGTACAACACAGAAAGGAAAAATTTCTCAAAATATGAAAAATTATTGAGTAAAAAATTATTCATAAGACTAGAGAGAAGGCCACAGTTGATTGCTTTAGATCTCTGTGTTCTACGAGCACTGGAGGAAAATTGTGATGTGACTTGATTATATACTTCCTTAACGGGCTGCTGCAAATGAACATGTGAACTGGGTGTGGTCAAAATACAATTGAGAAAGTTCTTCTGTAATGTATTTATTGACAGCGTTTAAAAACACTATTTCAAAAAAATGTTTTGGGACATATTGGTAGAGAAGAAAAATATGGTTCAGGGTAGGGGGATACAAAATTAATAGGGTCATTGTGCATAACCCCTGTTTGCTCATCCATTTAATTAATATAATTATATTGTGTTTTTCCAGATAAGGAGTATTTTGGTTTGGTATGGTCAAGGTCCCTAAAATTCTACAGAATTTGTTCTACAGTGAACAAAAACAATTTGGGGAATAACTGGGTCTCCACATTGCAACCAATCATTTAAATAGACTGTTGCCATATTAGTTGGGCCCTGCTAATGTAATGTGGCAAAAGAAATCATATTTCCACAAGAATTCAATGTTTTAATTTGAGCACACTAGAGGAGTCCATCTGGCCATTTAAAAACAGTTCTAGCTGTAGATTCTTTCTAAGGCCTACTGGTTTCAAAATGTTACATTCCTTCTGACAGTTAACTGCATGAACTACATAGTCATGGAAATATTTGAATTGTAAATATTGAGAATCAGCTATTGTTCATGCATTGCAACTTTTCATATATTTTAATATGCATATTAACATCATGAAGGCTCCATATTCATAAAACTGATCTTGACAGATAATAATAATTGTTGAATATAATTGATAATAGTACTTATTGAAAGTGACCAACCATTTAATAGTTTCTCTTTTTCACTTGCTTTAATTCTGGAGAAACATGATGATATTAAATGTTCAGTATGGTAAGTTCAAGATTAATAATTCAACTATCATTAAGCACAGATTGAAACTATAGTATTGCCTTGCCTTACAATGTCAAGAGTTTTAGTAAATCATTTAGTAATGTCAGTACTCTTCCCATGCATGGATTGTCTGGGTTAACAATATCATGCAATGGTTTCTAAACTAACACTTTGCCACAGCTAAAAAGAAGCTGTAAACCAAGATATTTTACAGATATTTCAGTGGGGGATTTTTTCAATATATAACTACAGACACTTCCTTGGTGTTAAAAGAAATGTGAAAATCACAGCATCGGGATGAATTCTTCCAGGAGGAGGAAGTTGCTTCACTTTCTCACAGTAGAGACAATGCCTTGGTATAAACACGAGTTCCTGGCAAAGAATATGTGATGGACAGGTGGCACTAGTTTGTAGCTGTGCAGCAGCTCACCTCTCTCTCTGCTCAGCCTTTGCCATGGGGTCACATTCAAACCAACACATTTTGCCTCACAGTAAAATGAATTAAATGATCTCTCTGTTTTCTTTGATTAAACCAGCATAAGGCAGTGAACAGGAGCCATCTCTTAATTTCATTACGGTCAAATTTCAGTAAGGATTTAATTTTCATATTAAAAGGGACAATTGCAGACTGAAGGATCATCTGAGCTTCCTGAGCAGTTTCCTGAGATAAAGATAGAAAGTTGAAATTGCTTATCTCTCACTCCTCCATGAAGCCTGGCTCTCAGACATGTGGTCTTAACAGAGCTTAGGTGGACTTTTCTCTTCAGCTTTTGATCTTGCCAGTCTCTTCCTTACTAGCATAAATGATCAGACAGCATGCGCAAACATTGCCAGTTGCATATCTTTTGAAAATATGGAAGTCAAAACCTGGGCTCCTGCCTCTTCCTTTTGATCTGAATCTATTCTTTATTTTTTTCTCAGATTCATAAATGTGAAAATATCTCTTGAGCCGTACATATGATGTCTCATATATATTCACCATTTTCACAGCAAATGCTTTGAAATTGTTTATTTTCAATCGAGGGATTTTAATAAGACTTCTACTTTTTATTATTAAACTAATCGCTACTTCTTCCCTTAATCTGTTTAAATAAATTGTTTTGGAAGAAATACACAATCAGACACCAGTTTTCCAAACACTACCGAATATGTGCAAGTTTAAATAAAAAACTCAGAAATATAACCTCTGAACTCTACCTTATAGTTATTCATAAAGCCCAACTTGACAGAAAGTAATAATTAAGTATATAACTGATAATAAACTCATCATAGGTGGTAAGTATTTAATACCATCTCCTTAATTTTGTGCAAACAGGGTATGTAGCACAGATGACAATAATGAGCTAAAATCTTAGAATTCAATTAACATTAAATGTAATTTACGTCAAAACACTGTTTTAGGTGAATGGCAAGTAAATATCATGTAATTCTGCATCATGAGGACAAGATACATTGATCCCATTATGGAAAAGGCCATATCAATAAAGCAGCAGGTTTTCAGTAAACAAATACCTTTGTCAGGATAAACTGTCCATTGCACAGTCAGTAGTAAAATAATCAGGATTTTACTCTTGATTCCTACCCCATTTCCTGTCAACCTTATGGAGCTTTGAAAAGAGACCCACTTTGTTTGTCTATAGTGCCCAGGAGACCTCAAGAGAAATTTCTGCTTCCTCTTTATATGTTTGGGTGGTCCTACAGATAGGCAAATCATTACACTCATCAAAAGGGCAAGGAACTGGGGTTTTTTTGTAAGATATTCTAATGTTTTCAAGAAAATTGCCTAATTTCAGGTGAGTAGAACTTATAATGTACTGTGAAGATAAATTCTTCCTCTATAAGGCTGTATACCCATACATTAAACTGAAAGATTTCTTTTACCTTTGAGCAGAGCCAACACCTGCCACCAGTGTCCCCCGATAGACTGTCATTTGTTTCCAATTTCAGAAGAGGAGAAAAGTGAGCACTTTCTTATAGTTTCAGAGCAATATACATAATCCTTCCCCCACTGCTATGTAATATTTATTATTTGTAAAAGCTGCACCTTTTTTTTTTTNCTTTTTTTTTTTTTTTTTTTTTTTTTTTACCACAAGGTTGTGTTTAGGTTAAAGTTATCCGGATTGTGTAGTTTGGGGAAAAGAGGTAGCTAAATGCAGCTCACATCCTGGAACTCCTACATACTACGGCAGAACAACAGAGCATACTCAAGGCAAAGATGACTCGATAGAAAGGTACAAGCAATTTCCCTGTCAGTGCTGGTCATATATAGGTAACAACCAGACTGTTAAGTGCAAAACAGAAAGACTCCATGCCTCATAGGAAGTAACAGGAATAAAACGTGCAGTAAGTACATTTATGACAACAGTGTTGGAGCTTCTTCCCTTTTCCTTCCCCAGAGAAAGGGGCTGAAATCCAGAACTGCAGCACCTGCATGGGTAGTACCTCTGAGCTACCACACCCACTGCTCCTAATAGCAGCAGCTTAGCGCACGGAATGGAAGACCAACAACTTTACTCAAATAGTTACTGAAAATGACAGCAGGACCCGAGCACCAGTGTAAATAAATTCCACTGCAGAAGGACAGACTGAGTCGTGACATTCTGCATTAGTTTCTACTTCTAAATGATCTCAGGCTGTAGCCACATGCAAAACAGATTAGAGCAATCTTGTTTCAAGCGAGAAAAATGTGGCTAAATGTGACAACATTTGTACTGGAAAGACCTTTTTCTTCTCACCAGGCTCTGGTAAAAGAGTGAACTCCCAGCCAACACTGTGGGCTGCGCATCTGGATGCAGCTTAAAATGAAGCAATTACTTATCCTACAAAAGCTCTGATTCTTCAAGATGATCTACTCCATGTGTCTCCTATTGTGTGAGTCTGTGAGACACATGTACGTAACACATGTTTTCCTAGCAGTACCAACATTCAGCATTGCTCTGCTTGTACTTTCTGCTCCTTATGTTCCCATATGAGAGGACATTAAAGCTTGGCTAACCATGCCCAATTATCCTTGCAGGGTTAACCTTATACTACTAAAAGCTCTAATCCTACAAGAAAAACTTCACTAACAGCAAATCTAATGGTAGTAAACAAGTGTTTTGTGGGAAAAAACAAATAAACACACTCCCTCTCAAGTCAAAAACAAGCAAAAAAAAAAACCACACCCAAACAAGAAACAATAAAAAAACCAAACCACCCAAAACAAAACAAACAAACAAAAAAACCCCCACAGCCCACAGAACGACTGTTTTAGATGGAGATCTCTATTTTTTATAGATGCCCAGTGGTACAGGGGCTGAGGATGTACGCCTAATGTACATCTTGCCATTGTCTGCTAGCTCTCATTTTCTGGTTTGTAACTGTAGCAAGAAAAGACAGTCTCTGCCAGCCAACAATACTCTAACATTCGAAGGGGAAAAAAGTCCCAGCCTACCAGCCAAACAAATGGAGATACCCTACATAATCTAGTTCAAGTAAATTTATGCTGTAGTAATTTAGCTTTGAAATATAGTACCCAACAAAAGAGCAAAAGACAGCCTGAAATGCTTATTTCCTGTTAATGTAGTAGAACAACAAAACTCAGGAGTTGTCAAAATATTCTTTTCTAGCGCTGAATCTCGATGAGAAGACATTTAGGACAGACTATTTTCAAATGCTAAATGAAGTGATATCCTTCAGTTAGGAACCAGGCAAGAAACAAGTGTGAAAAAAGTCTACAGTCTGATATTGAGGACAAACTGTATCATAAGACAAAACAGTTGATGCTCAGCACAGTGGGTGGTATTAACCACACACTCTAGACTCTGTTTGGCCTTTGCAGCCAATATAAAAAATAATTTCCTCACTGACTTTTTTGGGTCACTTGGTGCTTTATATAAGAATTTACTGAAGTGGTAGGGATTGTTCGTATTTTGTTTTATTTTCACAGACCTCTCCATAAAGCAGAGGTTAGTATTTCATTCTGATCTGGGGAAAGATGCAGTCTATCTTAAACCTAGCAAGCTAAAAGAAATAGTCTATTAAAACTAGCTTTCCAGCCCCAGCAGGTGTTATAATTATTTCACTCCACCACTGCTGCAATGTCAGACTCTTAAGAACTGGAAAAATAGTTACAAAGACGAAGTTTCCCAGAAGTGTATATATTAGTAGAGCTCTATTTTTCTCAGAACATACCCTTTTTATTTCACTAGGTATTTATGTGTTTTAGTAGCTTAGCTCCCAGTTTAAACTCAAAGAGGGTAGCTTGTTTTCCTGACCTTCACATGGCCCAAATTTAGCATTTTAATCCGCTGACCAACCGAAGCCGGAAATAGCAGAATAGAAGGTCACAACTGCCTTGCAGTGCAGGATCCTCAGTATAGGATAAATCACATCTTTCCTCAGCGATACAGCTCCTCTGAGGATTACTGGGAAGGTTTTCATGCTTGGAGGAGGCTGTTGGCAGAGCAATCTGTGCTATCCCAATCAACCAATTTGACTAAAATCACTCATAAAAAACCCAAGTGTTTCAGAGGAATGAGACTATGAGGGCTTTTCTACTTTGTTTTTGCTGCAGTTACTCGAGAATCCAAATGATTGTTTATCTACCCAGTTTTTCAAGTCAACACTATCAGTCCAGCAGCTATGTACAAGTTGTCTTCAAATGGCAAAGCAAACAATCTCATTAAAAGGCTTACACTTCATCTCAAAATCTGTGCAATTCCCATAGAAGTCGTTTGGGATTGCAAAGTGCAAAACTCTCTTTCCAGGTTGAAATACCTCTGCCTGGAAGGTCAAGGGAGAAAAATTCTTGAGGGCAATCTCAAATTTGCTCTCCTGCAAGGGAGGCTGTACAACTATCATCTGAGCAGCCTTTGTGCTGACCCAGAAACTGCAAATGTCTTCATTTATATTCCTTTTAGATAAAGAAACTTTTCTACTTTGTCGTAAGCTTTTTAGAGGGGAAAAAAAATAAAAAGCAACCAACATCTTTTTTAGCTCCATTTTGCTTTTGTGTTCTCTGTCCTTTGTAATCTGCTTTGACTCACTGACAATACATGACTTTCTGTACTCTGTCTTTTAATCACAAAAAAAAAATAAAAAAATAAAAAATAAAAAAAAGAGGATACGCACCACCCCAAAACCCTCTGACTGTCCATCCCTCACAATTACAAGCCATCTCCTTTATCTAGTGGTCTGGGGAGGAAGAGGAGGAGGCAGCACAGCAAACCTTTTCCTTTCATTGGCCTCCACCCCAGCAATATTTCTTTTACTCCCGGTTCTCTTTCGTGTTGTGTTTTCACTGAATGTAATTGTCAGCTATGTCTGATGGGCAGCCAGGCACACATGCAACAGCAGTGCCATTCCCTTCATGTGCATTTAGAGGAGCTGTTGAGTACAGATTCTGTTTTTGGTCACACATTTCCATTGATATCTTTGCATTTCTGAATCTGTTCTGTGTGCTTTGATTCTTAAATTTGATGAAATAAGATTCACCAATGTGACAGTGAGTTGTTTGGTTTTGTTTGTTTTGGTTTTGGTTTTTTTAAGGGGTGAAATAAGAATTGTGTGCTTTTAAATGTGGGGCTTAAATGTCCATGCTGTGACAATGGCTGTGTTATCTGTGGATTATAGTAGTGCTTTATTTGTGTATACCCCTGAAAAAATACTCAGACACTGCAATTACTGTAGAACAAACAGTGTAGCTGGTCAAGGGCTTTTGTCCAGGCTCTTCAATGACACCCACATTGTGATCTGCTTTGACTGCCTACAGATATGTGAATGCACTGCAAAATTTTGCTTGGTTGGTATATGGACCTGTAAGTCACATCGGACACGGGCAAAGGCACAACTGCCCTGTTTGTCATCCCACCAGGATTTTTTAGGCACGTACTTGCTGAATGTGAGTAGGTGACCATATCTTGTATATAACCTGTATTTGAAAGTCTTTGTGCTATTTAACTCCCAAGGAAGATTCAAGACTCTTGCCACCTTCAAGCACTCAAGTACATAGGATGCCATGAAGCTAATCGCAAGGTTTCTTTTTAAAACACTGATGAAAGTTCTCCTGTTTATAAGCTCCTCTGCCCTCTCCTTAAATTTTCACACCCATACATCTCAGCTTCTGGGGTTTTTTACTAGAACCATAGAAGTCACAGTAAACCAGGCAGTGATTCACTTTCTAAATATAGGCTAGTGTTTCTGTCTTTACATTGTGCTCATCATTGCAATGTCAAGGAGGATACTATGTTGTTTCCAAGAAGGAAAAAAACAAAAGAGTTTTTAATTCCACTTGTGACCTGCCATTTGTCAGCTCAGTGTTTTGAGGTTTTTTTATGGATACACTGAAATCGGTTATACCTTAAAAACATGTTAAGAACTGCCACTTACAAAGCTCTCATTTTGGAAGGATTATCCTTCAGTGTAGTGTCTTCTCACTTCTCCATAAACCTGCCCTGTGACTGATCAGCCACTGACTTCTAATTCTGAACCATACTATATCAAAGTCCAGATTCATTATCTGTGAGATGGCTCTAATGACACTCACTATTCTCATTGATTAGTACTGGAGGTGATAAATGCCACACAGCCATCTATGGTAAATCCTTACATGTGCACACATCGAATATAGAGCTGGATTTTTTAAAATGCTTTTTTTGTAACCTGGCAGCAGTAAAAAAATCCTCATCCTATTGTTATGAGATTCTTTCTGATGTTCTGTGTATAGCTAAAAGATGTGAGACACTTTGTGAACTCTTTATGTGAAATTACAGAAGAGGCAGAGTTCACATGAAGATCTATTTAACGTGTCTTACTCACGAACATACCCTGATGGTAGAACTGTCACTTCTATGCATTGCTGCTCTCCAATCAACAAAATGAAAGGAATACTGTGGGGGACACTTCTCCAATGCCCGAATATAATTCCCATTATGAGCATTTTTCCCAATCAATGCCAGAGAGGAAGGATGCAACTCTCATCACCTTTCTCTGGAAGCAAAATTAAATTATCAGTCTTTAATTTAGTTATAGTCTCTGTTTAAACATTCCCTCATGGCTTCCACTAACTATACCATTAAAATCTCCATCCTGTCTAGGCTACCAAGTGCTCTCTCTACGTGAGAATGCTAATTCAACTTTGAACTGGGTTCCTAATGACTGCTGGGAAAGCAGCCTTTTGTTCCAAAATGAGTTTTTATATATCACTGCATGACATAAAAGTGCAAACTGGTCATCTTGTGTCTTCTTAATAGGAACCAAAAATTATAAGTCAAATGCAACTGTAGCCATATTGGGGGGAGGG
>VXBQ01016894.1:1740663-1894341 GCA_013400175.1 Phainopepla nitens
GGGGGGGGGGAAGGAAGGAAATCCTCTGTTAAATAGTTTAATCACTATGGAAAACCTTATCAGTTTTGCAAGAAAACAAGAGCAATTTCCTGGGTTGTATTTCAAGAGAAAGAACATATCTGAGTACCACTCAAAGACAAGGACAGCACAGGCAGCCATATAACAATTCCTCTCTGTGGAAGAGTTCCTTCACTTGTTCTTTTCACTAGAGATGTACATGGTACCAGGGAACAGGAAGATGTTCCTGGATGACAGCACAAAGTAATCCTGCAAACATGATGGCAAGAACATAAATTACACACAGGGATAAAGCCTAAGTTACTGAGGAATCTGAAGGGCCAGACTGGAACTCAAACAAAGTTTACATCAACTAGTTTGAGGGTTCACAAAGGTAAAAAAATATGAAAGATAGAAGCTGGTACAGGTACCAGCAGTGTGAGAGTGATCCCTGCTTATGCTCACAAAAAACCCAGTCCACCTCTTAGTTAAAAATAACAGTTCTGATTCTCCATCACTTTACCCTATCAGTACAATGCAGCTAGATGTGGAAAAGGAATAGACATTCTACTACAGCACAAAAAAATTGTTTTCAGGTTCAAATTATTTCAGTAGAAAATTCTGCTTCACACATTGTTAAAGCACCTATGGAAAAATTGAAAAATAATATCAGTTGATATTTTGATACCTCCAATTTTCATTTGCAATAACAAGCCAGATTTGGATCCTCATGTTCAAGAGAACCTGGGCAGCCTGACTTGGAAGTGATGGAAGACATTCCATCACTAAGATCAACTCAAGAAGAAAACCAAAAAGTGCCAATATCTCAATGGTGTGCAGAAAAGATAGGAAAAAATGACAATGGAGTACCATGGTGTAGTTACTCCATATTTGGAGCTCTGATCTTTGGACTTTTCAGTAAACAAATTATTTCTTTCCTGGCACTGTGACATCATTTTTTATCATGCACCCAGGCAGATTACCAAATTACTGTCCAGAAAAGCAAGAGCTAAATAAACTGAATCTCTCCCTTTTCAGCAAAGTCTCCCCAAAGGAAAAGAACTTTTACTGGTAAAGAAAGGCAATACAATAAGATTTTAGATACTGTGCAGGAGCACAGTTCAGGTCTTCCTTCTCTTGCTCCAAGTTACTAAGCTCTGGTCAAGAGTGCAGAAGATCAAGAAATAATATAAATTCCAAAAACACAACCATAAATTGTCCAAGACAGAGCTGGCTCAAGGCTTCTCTGCACAAAACCATGATTGAGGCCAGGCTATTGTCTTCCAGAAAAGGAAGGGATGGAAACGGGAGAGCCGGTCTCTTTCCTGCCATTGTTAGAGAAGGGGATACAGTGTAGAGCAGAGTGGGAAGGAAAGGCAGCCCCTCCTACCCTTGCTTGTCCCATCTCTCTTGAAGCAGTAATTAAGCCCAGCTCTAGCAGAGAGAGAGTGAGCCATTAGCTAGAGATATTTGGTTATATCCTACCTGGTGTCCTGGACAGGCCGTTTGACATGCCTTCAGCAGCTTTGTCCCAGGAAATGCCTTAACTAATTAGCTTTTCTCTCTATCCCCCAAAACCTGATGTCTGCTCCCAAGTGGAGTAGTCTCATGTTCCTTAGCCAAGTTCCAAGGAAATAGAGAATGCAAAATAGGAACCCTGAGCCTCATATTGGGGTAAATTTATATATATATATATATATATATATATATATACACACACGCTAAGAAAAACACTTAAATTCTATGTATCCACTGTACATACAAGAATTTTGATATTAAGGTTTCTTTTGTTTAACACTGTGGCGCTAGGTATATCTGATATTTCTCCATCTGATTGCACAGTATCACTGAGTCCTTACCTTTTTTCCCATCCCCTGACCAGCATATATGCTGCCCTTGAAATAAACAAAACCACTCGATAATATAGGCAAGTGGTCTCTAACCATGATGATACGATGATGCAGTGTAGATTGTTACACTGCTGAACTCAGTGCCCCTCTCCACACAGAATGAGTTGCTGAGGCCACTAAATGTGGCTGCAAAACTCATCAGACAGAGGAGTCTGAAACAAAGGTTACAGATGTTAGCCCACAAATAATGGGAGTCCTGGGCATATGCCAGCTCCTGACTGTTTAGTGTTTCTGAGACACCAAGATGATGTGAGTTTTTTCTTGTTCCAGTTGCTTAATGTGGAAAAACTAAGGGTAACCACAGGTGCCCAATATTAAAAAAGTAAAATAAAAGATTAACATATCTACCGGTCTACCTTCTAACCTAAGACATTGGTTTGCAGTCTTGTTATATGTTATTCCCTACTCAACCAGACAAGCAGCTTGTTTTCCAATGGATCAGGCACAATTGTTATTTCCTTTCTAATTCTCACACATACCACTCCCACCATATTAATGTAAAAATTTGTGTTAACAAAATTTTTAAGAAGCATAACCAAAAAAACCAGAACCCAAACCTATTAAGCTCTTTAGTTTAATTATACATCATCAGCTCATTATCTACCATGTAGAAAAAAGTATAAATTTCTAAACACATGTATTTATTTTTAAAGCATGTTATTCTAACATTGCAAAGGGCAAACATGAGCAAACAGTGTATCTAGTCATCAGTCATATCACCAGCTTGCACAAACCTCTACCATGTATCTTCTCATTCATTTTCTTCCTGAACTATTACTTTTTCCCTTTTTCTTTTATTGTGTCCTGTCTAGAAGTAAATCCAGACTCTTAATCACTTTCATTGCCATTTTGGACCAGTTTTTTCATTGTCTCTTTCTCCTTCGCACAAAATATTTCAGTGTTAGATAGATAATATAAAAGTGGCTTTTCACTAATTTAACTTTCCTCACCTACATTTCTCACCATAATTCAAATTGATACATCAATAATAAAATGTTATGATATTCATCACAACTGCCTCTGCCTGCTGACTTCAATACCCACAGACTCAGTAGCTGTAGTTGGGCTAAAAAGTCACCAGAACAGCACCCTTAGGAGATGGAGGAGACAGGCTGATTGTTACCAAGAGGTTTTATTTTGGTTTTAGCTAAATATAAAACAAAAGGCTCTGACTGCAGATACTGTTCTTGATAGAAGATATTTCTGCCTATATAATGTTTAATTAATTAATGTTTAAATTCAGCATAAGCATTAGGCACCTCTTTTTCAGAGGGGCCTAAATACAAATACTTAAATATGTGATTTTAGATAGACTAAATATTTGTCTTAAGGTTTTTGCATGCTCATGTTTTCTCCAGCAACATTTCTGCTTTGTGTTCCTTTCTGGTTTTTATCAAAGAAATATAGGACATCAACCAGAAAATTCCTGTCTCTGATGCAGTATATGTTCAAAAGAAAGATGCAAATTTGAATTGGCAGAAGTTAACAAACAGGTTTGATATCAGTAACAATATACTTCTAGGCTCTGATACCATTACTCATTGTTAAATAATTTATAATAAACATTAGAGGTTTGATTTTTGTTAAATCAGTTTACCCAAAATTGGTATACCCTCTCCTGTAATTCCCCGGCTGTTTAAATTCTAATTCTGGATAAACTTATTCTTAGCAACCACATGAATGCACTAGTTGCCCATAAAAAAGGTGTCATAAAAACTGCATAACTACCTGGACAAGTTTAGAAGTTTCAATTCTATTTTTAAGGCTGTGAATAATAATAAACACCAAAAATTCCAAACAAACAAAACCAGCAAAAGCAAAACAAAACTCCCAAAATACTTGACCAGCAATGGAAGAAAGTAGGTTTCCACATTGGCAATATCTGTTTCTCCATAAGAGATTGCAACCAGCACTATATAAATTTAAATGTTTTTAGCTACAAACTACATCAAAGAACACATTTTTGTCTAAAAGTATTATCATGTCTCTTACGTGTCATGGTGGCTGATGTATCAAGGCTGGTTGCTTTTGACCAATACAGGAACCAACAGTATAGAATTGTATTCAGCACAAGGAAACAAAAACCAATGCATCTCACAAGTATTAACTACAGGTAAATTGAGGCAAACTGCTCACAACAGAGAGCTCTTTAAGAAGATTATTAAACATAATTCCAAACAACCAGATAAATAATTTGTTCAAATATATTTTAACGTACTCGGAATTAAAATACTTTTCCTATAAGTATTTCTTGTAATATTTAACACATTATTTATGACACATGAACAAAAACAGTGCTTCTTTGTGTCTGAGTATCCAAACTTTTATAAAATGGAAAGAAGGAAGTCTGTCATAAGGAACTCCAACTCTGATTTGCATTAATATTATTTATGTCAAGGCATGGAGATTAAAATAGAAATTCTTGTAATTGTTCCTGAAAACATATTTGAAAGAGCAATGAATATCTGAGGAGCATGAAAATTAGTATAAACACTCTACCACTTATCCCTAGCACTTTGACTAAGACAGAACATTGTGATGAAAAGCAAACTTCACACCTCTCGCAGAGCCGCTCTTTTAGCTCAGACAACTATTGTGGACTTGGACAATACATCAGTCACTACTTCATTCTGTACGGCAATTTAGCACTGCCAGTTGTTCACTGCCTCACATTTTAAGGACATTTTTCTTAAAATTATAAGTTAGCTGTTATGGCTTGATTCAAAAGAATCTGCACAAAATTCAGGGAGCATGACATGCAGAATAGAAGAGGACTTGCATGTTATATTCAAATGCAGTTCTTTTCTCTGCATACTAAAGTACATTTATAGTCTCTCCACCTCATATTACAGTTATTTCAGTATATTGCTTACAATAGGTTATAGATACCTGAAGTATGGATGCTGCTACTCTTTCTGAAGTTACAAAGTAGTTGACTTACACCCGTTAAATTTCATTTAAGAACTAAACTGATCATCTGATAGCAACTCAGCAAAGAAAATAAGAAAAAGAATTTAAAATGTGTAAATAGCAAAATAGAGTACTAGTATATGTAGTTAATTAAATATGTGTCCTTGCAAACTAAAGCATGTGAGTAGAGACAACACAAACATTTAAAGGCAGCTTGTCTTGAAAAGGGAGATCCTACCCTTCATCAGTCCTAATAGCCAGCATTTTTGAGCAGCCTCAAGATAAATTGAAGTTTACAGTCATTAGATAGTCAGCATGTTTGAAAATTTAATCCAGTGTTTTACCAATATCATTCCCACTGGATGAAGCATGAAGATTCAAGAGATGTGCAAAAATCACTTTTCCCCTTCAGTGCCCATGTTCTACACACAAAAGCAGCTATCCCATTTTCCAGGATTTTCTAATCTATCGCACAGCGCCTGGTGATACAGAAATCATTCTGTAAATCTTTCCTAATACTCAAATCCTCCCTCCTCGATAAAAGCAACGCCAACTCCACCCCATCCACAGCAAACAGTCCCTGCACCTCTACCCTGCCAAAGGGCTGCTCCTGAGGGCATGCACCAAAACTTGTCCCTGAAATTAAATGACTGACTGCTTAAACAAAGTAGAAATGAGCTACCAGAACTCCTGCAGTGCATACACTGAAACCTTCATTTCACCTGATTAAAACAGAGGAATGGGGGAAAAAAACAACTCCAAAATCCCAAATCTATATATTGGGGTTTATAGATGTCTTTCAGCTTTGTCCTTACTTGTTGAATTTTGCTATTATCTCTGTTTCTTACAAAGCTTCAGTGACGGAAAGGAATATACCAGCTCAGGAGAAGAAAAAGCATTAAAAAACAAAAAAGGCAAAGCAAAAAAAAAAAAAAAAAAAAAGAAAGGCAGCCCTCCCCAGGTCTGATAGATCCCCGCACTGATTCCAGATAAGTGTGTCTGCACACAAATGGCAGAGCCGCAGTACAAAGCTCAGTGATGTGTGTCAGCACAGCAGCAGTCACCTTTCTGCCAAACAGGAACATAATGGACAAGCTGCAGGAGCTTACACATTTGGAGGGGAGCTGCTAGACAGAGCTCAGAACTCTGGTGAACATCTCACTGCCACTCTGCTGAACATCTGTGCTCGCATGGTGCAAGCCACTGACAGGAATCTTTTTAGCAGAGAACCACTTCCATGCCATGTTGCCTCATTAAATACCGAAAAAAAAAAAATCTCCATTATATTCCAAATAGGACTGTTTGTTTCAAGCTATGTTCAGACTCAGTCGAGAAATAATTGTACAAAGTCAGTAAGAGGAAGGGGAGCTGAGTTTGAGGAGGTCTGTGTTCTGTCCCCAGTTTTATCTGTGCCTCACTGCAAGGAAAATTCTATGGTTCACTGAATTAATTCATGACTCTCTTTCTCACAAATGAAAAATGGGATTGAAAATGGCAGCTTGCTTTTATAAAGTACTCTCTTTAAAAGAAATTTGAAATAAAGCAAAAATACTTGGGAAAAAAACCAAAGTGATTTTGTGACTAGTGAGTAGCAAGATTGGTCCTGGAAAACCACCTGCCTGTAATTTGCTGCAGTAAGGAGAAATAAAAAATATACTGTAAAATGTATTAGGGAGATGCTGAAAATGTTTTATATTACTGACATTCTTTGATACATGGTGCTGGTATTTTTCTATAAACTCCTTGCTACCGTTTCAACGCTTTCCTGTTGTGCTTTAAGATTCAGGGTTAACGTGGTACATCTTGTCTCCTGACAACACATTTTATGGTCAGCTTTTCAGTAAGATAATAAGCCTATTGTAATAGGCCAAATCTATGTTTCCAGCAGCGTTCAATAAAAAATGTGTCTTGGAAAGAGTACTAGAAAATCTGATTTGTACTGTTCATTTATACCAGGAAAAGTGCTCCACCCTTCTGATCAGATGGTTTAGTTCTATCTCATCTTCATCAAATTTTTTCAGCAAGAGTGTTCACAAATTCCTACCAGAACATGGGGCAAGAGACCTGGCAAGGACTTCCCTATTCTCTTCTCTGCAACTGTTCCATAAAAAATGCTTTATAGCACAGTATGAGGAGAAAGACTTCTTTCTACAGCCTATGAACAGACTCACTGCTTTCACCTCCTTTTAATTTATTTCTCATTTTCATCCCCCTCTTTCCTCTGTTTCACTTGTTCTGTGATCTTTGTCTCTTTTTTTACAAAATGTCAAATTTTTTTCTCCCCTCCATGAATCCCTTTGACACATCTCATATTCCCATCCAAATTAAAAAAATCATGCACTATGTCTAAGGTATACTTAGGCTTTCTTAATGTCTCTGCAAAGTTTACACTACTATTTGCAAAGGTTGGAGATGCCACTGGAAGTTGTTGAGTAGCTGCAGTCAAGGGTAGAGTTAAAACACCTTACTTAATTTCTCAAGCACAGTTGGCTTTAGAATTTTGCTACAAACCCCTTAACCTTCTTAAGGATTCTACCCCATCTCAATTTGTGGAAGTGTAGTAAATGCCTAAAAGAAAATATCAATATCCTTGGCTAATTTTATGAGCATCTTTTCCTTAATGTTTCATTCTCTGTGATAAGGTTGATCCAATACATTTCCCCACATCAATCAGTTTCTTTTTAGAAGTAAAGCTGCTGAGAGTACACTTCTTTTTGGTAGTAATTGGTTCAATTCCCACATTAGACAAATGTTTGTATGCCAACTGTTTCTTATTTACTCAGCTTGGTATTTGCATTAGCTTTGCTACAGTCAGATTTGTGCTTAAGTTGTTCCTAGTACGATGCAGCCAGCAGCAATCCACAACAGTTATTTCCACAGCATCTCAAAAGTTTCCAAATTAATACTAAGGAGGTGTTTTCAGCCCGTCATCATAGTGTTATTATCCATACATGTCTTCCTTATTATATGATGTCTTCTTTCCCCAGCATTCCTTGTTCTGATCATTTGTAGTATGGTCCTACTAAAGTCCTTTAATCTTTCTGTCTCCTAACTTAGTTTGACTGATTCATTACAGAGACTCCTAGGCCTAAGAATTTTCATTTTCTCTATATAAAATTCCATCGTTTCTTTCTGATTTTATTTTGAGCAATCAGCCTGAGTATACATGATTTAAAATAATACAAATTTCAGCCCCAACTTCTACACATATGCATAAAGAGCTACCTTTAGCTTACTGTTGCCCATACTCCTGGTTTTAATAATAATTAAAAATAAAAAAAAAAAAAAACCAAAAAAACAAAACATGAAAACCCCAAAAGTAAACTACAAAACCACTTCCAACTGAAACAGGGTTCTTTTGCATTAAAATGTTTGGATAGAAGTATATTACAGGATATTTCGCTGGGTTTGGCTTTTTAGAGGATGTTATTTCAGGGTTTTGTGCAGGGTTTAAATTGACACATCTGACACAAGCATTCTTTGGACAGCACACATAATTGAAACAATTCTTGCTTAATCTTTCATTTATTCTCACTTGACTGCTGAAATCACCATTATGTTATTTTTAAGATATTACTCCAGTAACAAGTTCTGTAATTACTTGATAGCTACACTGTACAATTACTGGTAGGCTGCTAACTAATGTAATAAGTATTGCTAATTTTTGTTGTTTAAATATTTTAACATACAGGGTAGCAAAAAAGCTTTTTTTCAGCAACTATTTTAATATACGTGACAGAAATATCCTTTTGGGAAGATGCAAAAACAAGTACAACAACCTTGGCACTTTATCTTATAGTTTAATGAACTTTAAGCAATTTCTCTGAGACTGTCTTTTCTTAGATGTATTATATTTGCTGTCTGCAATGAAGGAAGGTACTTGAAAACTAAGAAGTACTTAAGAGATTTATGAAAGAGCTGGGCAAGAAAGCCCTCTGCACCATGAATATTGATTTTAGTTTTAAATAGAGCACTGAGATGATGCAAGATTAGAAAAAGGCACTTTTAATAATGAGGAAGTGACTCTGTCAGCCCATTGTCTGCACAAACTTAATAAATGTCATTTAGGGTTAAACAGTAGGAGTTCAGCAATGCTGCAAAGTTATTGAAAATCCCAATTCTGAGCTGGCAATAATCAACTCTGACCCTCAGTTCCAGATGGCTGCAACTGATATCCTCAGTAAATAGCTGCTTTCAGTAAATTTCTCAAAGCAAGTTCATTATAGTGCAGTAGTCCCTAAACTTTTTCCATATTCTGTGTGGTATCTGAATAATGAAATGCATGTCGCTCCTTCCATCTATATCACAGAGAGGATCTGCTTTTCTTTTCAGTCCTTCAGTGTCCTTGGGGCATCAACAGACATTCCATACATGGAACATCTATTTCACTTAATACAGCTTTTTAGCTTCTTCTGATGCAAGTGAAGTGGTATAATGAGAGGAGATCACATCATGTAACAAACTCATCTCCATGGAACTCTATTAAGTGTGCGGCAAAAGGCTTCCTGGGTAGCCATCTGCTTCTTCTGCAAGGACACAGAATATAAATCTGTAATAAAGGGACAGTAGTGACTTACACTTTAGTCCCATGCTTTTCAAGAATAGGGAGAAAAAAGACGGACAAATATACCTCATTAGGTAACAGTTCCTTGTAACAAAGTCGGAAAGAGACAGCCATGGTAAAGAGGGCTTCCAGGCTCAGGTTTGGGGGTTGTTTGTGCCCTTCTGAAGGGTCCTCCTTCCCATCCAATACACCTTTGCCCTGCAAGCCTCATTCACTGCATGTTCCAGCACTTTCTTGGACACATATCAAACAGCACTTGCTATCTCTGCCTCTCTATTCACACTGACGCCTACTTTCCTCTTGCTTTTGTATAACTGCTTAGGTATTTACAGTCCCATACATCAGTGGGACACACATCTGCAGAAGTCAAGACACTATTATTCTGAAGGGTCATGACTCCTACATGTTGTGATTATTTTGCATTTGCACAATGCAAAGTATAAGGCAATAAAATGATTTATTAAACTGATTATATCCTCTTGTCTCACCCTCAAGCTTAGTTCCCTTCACTGATTTATGCGCAATGTGCTTTTACACTGCCTTTACAATGATGGAAGCATAGCAACAATACTTTCTCATCCCCTGGAGAATCAGGCAGTGCACCCATGGTTCAATGTTTTACAATACAAACTTGAACATCAAAAAACACTTGGATGACAATGCATCAGAATTTGAACACTTAATTTCTCTGGAGGAAGAAACTTGTGAGTATAGTGCTTTAAGATAAAATAATATAAAGGAATTGGGTATGTCTCACATGTTAGCGGTCATTCCAACACGTGACACTTAGTACAAAATATTTTGTTATATCTTCCTCCAATGCCAGTACTTGAAACATGGAAAATAGGGTTTATCTGAATATGAGTGCTTGAAAACTTTGTATATTTTGTGCAAAATGTTTGGAGAAAGAACCCAGGGAATGATCTAATGTTGTATATCACTGTATAAAAATATTTACGCTTTTAGCAAGCTACATCAGAATTGAATATTCATATGTTGCTGTATCTCCCTGGAAAGTAGATTTGCTTCCCTGCTAAATGATCTATCACTAGAACTCAGACACTATTGCATTTATTTGTATGGTCTATATTTGGTTTTAGTAGTTGAATTCCTCATCCCTGTGCTTTAAGTATGGGCATAGAGAGCTTTTCCAGAATGCAATACCTTTGACAGGTAGGTCAGATATTTCCATTAAAGATGCAACTAGCCTGCAGTATGTAAGCCCACAGAGACTTACAGGTGTTTTTTCATAGAGTCCATGGTTTCTCAAAACAAAAATTATGATTCTGATTCAGATGTTCATTACATGCCCTCCCTCCTTCCCCCTCCCTTGACTATGGCACAGGATTATGTCCACTGCTACTCAGCACTAATATCTAGCTTATGCTTTTTCCATTATCATTCCCACAGAATCAACCTTATTAGCCGTTCATTAGGCATTATTTAATGAACCAGCATTATACAAAATTATCGAACTACTAATGGCTTTGCTTTAGGAACTTTGAATAACATCTCTGATGATCAACTTCTCTTCCATTTCTCTAGACACAGAGGACTAAAGTCCTCTAAGAACTTTTGAACATTTTTCCCACTTCCGTGGGAAAAGTACAGCACAGTCTACTCCTAAAAGCATATTCTCTGTTGACTTGCTCCTTAGAAACACCAATGCTAAGTGACCCAACATGCTGTATTTTGTAGTATTACGATGCTTAATTATCCAAAGGTAGCTATTCTAGATATCTATGTAGATAAATATATAAGTAGATAGTATTAGTGTAAGACTTTAATAAAGAGTCTTGAATGACACTGTTGTGTGTTAAATTCAAACAACATTATTTAACAACCAGTATCAATATTAAAACAAACACATACATATTTCCACTAAGAGCCATAGGAACCAGAAACCATTGCACTATAGGTCAGCGTTCTCTCCAGATGCCAGAAAAGCACTCCAGATTACAGGGTAAATTTCAGAGATGCAACTGAGCTATCAAGAGTAGAAAGCGCAACCTGTAAGTGAAAAAATATAAGTCAAACATCTTTGTTATTTCAGAGCCTTCCTTTAAGAATATTTCTGCTTGTTTTTTAAAACCAAACCAGAACCTGGAATGCCTTTGGATAGGAACTAAGAGACATTTGGAGACACTGAGTACCACGGAAAATGACAGAGAAAGCTAATGCTGTCAGGGGTAATCACATGTAACAGGCTCAAACTGATAATATAAAGTCTTTCATTATCATGGTTTCTGCCTGCACCCAGACAGTTTTGTTAGATAAGGAAAGAAATCACCACTGAAACAAAATAGAATACCCAAACACTTTCTTCCTAACCAACAGCCAGCTGTGGTGAAGCAGAAGGTACAACCAGGATAAGAGTGGACTGCAAAAACTGACAAAAGGGTGCCTAGGGAAAGTGGACAACTTTGATACGTATTTGCTACAGCTTTTGAAGAAAGTGTTTTTAAGTAACTAGGTTTCAGCATAAACAGTACCAGTGTTTAGTGCAAGATTAAATCAGATAAAATTATACACAAATACAGATAGTGGATTATAGAGGGTTTGTTCCCTTCCGCTCAGTCCCATGTTGATGAGAGAAATCCCTTCAGTTTAAAAGATAACTACAAGACAAATTCTAATGTTTACATTTTATAATTAAGTACCTACAATTAGTTACCTACATGCTTATCAGGTTACTAATAAGTTTAGATACTGTTTAGTCAGTCAAAACATTTCTGTAGGATTATTACTTCTTGATCCTTTGATTAGACTATATCCTTTCTAAGATGCCATTTAGACATAATTCATTGAAATGTGGATACTGAATTATATAGGATAAGCATTAAGTTTCTGGCAATATGCCTTATTAAGAATTGGCCTTTCAATACCTTTTACTCTTCTACATACTCAGGAATGTCTTTTATGTTAAAATTTAGCTTTTTCAACACTCCAGCTCCTGCAGCTGAGCAAAGTGGAGCATTCTCTGCTTATTCCTGTCATGTCTACATTACACAAATTGTTCCCTGGTCTCACCTTTGCCCTACTACCATTATATGGACATGTAACAAATTTCTGAAAGCCTTGCCTTGAAGCCACAATACAGCATGGTTTATCACTCCTGGAGTCCAACTTAATACAAACAGCATTCAGGTCTGAACACAACAACCAAGACCAGGCTCTCTACTTGTACATCTCAGGAGTCTGCTGTGGTATACGTGAATTCAAAGAAGTTATAGCATTACAATTTCCCCCTTTGAATATATCACCAATTGATTCCCCCAGCTGAATTTCCAGGGCCTGGGTATCACATTCCCCTAATGAAGGCTTCATAGCATTCTTCTGAACTGAATCTTGCCAATATCAAAGTAGCAAAGCAGAAAAAAAAAACAAAACAAAAAACAAAACAAAACAAAAAAAAACTACTAATGCAATGTTAAAAGTCACAACAGTTAGAAAAAGAAGTCGATATGCAGATTAGAAAAACATGTAGTTCAAGGAAGAGATTGGTAAATTCATGGAAAACTTGGAAACAAATAAAATGGCCATTAGAGGCTATAACTCTCCAGTGTTTCTCAAACAGCAAAAAGTGATTTTAAATAGTGCAGGCAATGCTGTTGTATTTAATCGCATTTGGTCCACATAAAGAACAGGACTAAGAAATAGCAAGATGAGGTGCTTTGAAAAGGTAACAATGGGTCAGGCTGTTATTTCTCAAAATCAAGTTTGAGTAGCTCTTCTATCTTTGATCAGTTGTATTAAATATAAAAATTGTGTCTGGAAGAAAAATATTTTCCATTTATCTGGTCCATCAGATTAAAGTTGCAAACCACTTTATAATCTAGCAGGGCTGAAAACCGTAGGATGCTTGGATATTATTATCTGTGTATAATACTGCCTCCATTCCCTGTGCCTTGAGACTTCTTAGTTGACTTGGGTTTTTTTTAAATCCATCTCAATAGTTTTAGTCTAAAATAACTTTATTAAAATCTGAAGCTGTCCTGATTATTCTAATACAACCAAATAACATTTAATTCAGGAGACATTACTTTGAATGTGCAGTCTAGAAATGGAAGAAATTGAACAGAGTTTCTCTACGAAGCATTTGGGATGTAGTTAAATTGTTTATGTTTGTTCAGAAGGGTTGTGCAAATTTAAATCCTACAGGCAAAGCCAAACTAGCAATGCAAGGTAGTACAGTCAGTTAATCTTGTGGTGTTCAGTTTGTTGGGTTTGCGCTGTGAAATTGCTCCTGAAGCTTTCATGTGGAAAATGAGAACGTTCTTTAATGGCTGATAGGGGAATAAAGAAGTAAATACAAAGACACTCCTACAAACTCTTAATATTAACTGCACTAAGTAAGTGTAACTAACTGAACTAAGTTATTGATTTATCAGTGCTTGTTCAAATACTATTCTTTTGTTTATTTGGGAAAAAGGATGAAAAAGCATGCTAGAAAAGCCAACTGCTAAAAGCTACTGGAAAATGCTACTGTTCATCCTTCCAGCTGTTTCTGTAAACTACCCAAGAAACAATTAATAATGACCTCAAATAGTCTAAAGCTAACAAAGTTTATCATATCTCAAGTAAGATGTACTTTCCTGGAAGGTTGTACTATTTTCAATCAGCTCCATCCTCTTAAAAGAAATGGGAAATACAGTAAACAAGTAAAGAACGAGATGTTATGGGAAATCTACTTTGTTGCTATAATCAGATCAACACACCCGATAATTTTGTTATTGCCACATATTGCACAGACTGAGGAACTGAGCTAACCATGTCTGTTTATTTATAATTGAACTATTTGAATTATGTGTGCTTAGGAAAGAACAACTTGGAGACATTTACTTCAGACACATTTGGGTATTTTCAACACTGCTAAAACTTAGAGCTACAGAGGCTTCATTCACAGAGACATCTGACAAGAAATTTCAGCCATGCGTTGGTCCCATTTGAGCTGCAAAATCAATTCTAGATGGTGATTAAACTTGCCAACCATTTTAAAGGCAGAACAGTGTAAGTGTATGGAAGTTTTAGGGCTTTTAAGTGCAACTCCCAACAGTGAGTTTTGGCAAATTTGAATTCTGATTACCTTTCCTGTCCCAAATTAACAGAAAAGCAGGTTATGTGCATGTACTGTAAAACTCACTAGAAGCATGTTGCTTTCCTAACTTGATGATAGTGAACCTACTGAATGTTACCTGCTAGGTATAGTGTAGGAATATTTGCTCCATTTAGAGGAAAAAAGTAAGGAGATGGATGAAAAAATCTACTGAACGTGCTACCCTGACTACCCTACAATACATGCATCCAAACTATATTTGTATGCAAGGATTACTAATTCCGTAAGTTACTGTATCCACAACAGATTTTAATGCATTATAGTTCTGCGTATAAACAAGGTTAGTCAAACACTTTTCTATTACTTTTACAGCAGTTACAGAGTAGCACCTCCTAACCTATGTTCAGTTTAGTGCAGTAGCTTTCCTACGAAGAGGAGAAATAAAAAAAATACACTATTTGATGCAGACCAAAACTTAATTTCAATTTTATGAACACACTCCAATAATTGTTTGGGAAGCAAATTTAAAGCTTTGGTTTGGAAGGGATAAAGGACATCAGATAAGCCTATTCAATTCTTATTCATCTTTTTTTCATGGATTCTATTTATTTTATGTGTGTATTCATATATGTGTGCATTGAAGGTAGGAAAAGATTTTACATTTGCAAACACAAAGTTCAGTAAGATGAACATTAACTACATTTTAAAATCTCTCTATTCAAATTGATATTATACCCTATGATCAATCCAGGTACTAACTTTTGAGTTAGTGGACTCTTGACTTTATCCTTCTGATATTTTGAACAACTTTTTATGGCCTCACTAATTACAGATAAAAAGAACTTAAATTAAAACAAAAATTACATTGTGTCAATGCCTACACCAATGACACAATTACGCATCTTCCCTACCCACTCATATAACAGACACAAAAATTATCTGTATTGAGGAAAGACTATTTAATTGAAATTAAGTCCTTAAACATAGATTTAAGTGATCAATAGCAAGATTGTTTTTTTCATTGGCTTGCAACTGGACAAATGAGTTAAGTTAGATTTAAAGAGATACCCTCAAAATCTGAAAGACCGCATATGTTGCCTAGTTTTGTTAAAAGTAAAAACCCATGCTTTCTGAAATAAATTAATACTAAGCCACGCAATATTCTGTGATGAACAATAAAGTATTTGTGCAATATCATTTTTATTTCACAATGCTTGCTTTATACGGTTTGTGAAATGTTTAAAAATTTTAAAAGCAACATTCGATTAATACTGTTCAGACAGTTGTATTAGTAAGAAGATGGGCAAGTGTTGCATGGTACCTAAACATTTATGTTTCAATATTTTAGTGGACAAACAACATGCCCCATAGTGTCAATTTTGGCTTAAATTTCCTAATTGTCACTAAGCAAAGCAGATACTATCCTTTTTTCTCCAAAGCAGCTGTCAGAGATTAACTTCCTGTCTGGACCCAAAATTGTAGTTCCAGTTCAGGTCAGTGGACTGATGACCTATGGTCAAGAGACATACGGATGAAATGTCACTTTGTGGCCAAGATGTTAGACATTGTAACCTGTACTAAGCACACATTTGGATTATAAATGGATTGGCCTTTGATTCACCTCTCATGATTCCTTTTGAAAAAAAGTGGCTTTGTTTCAAAGGCAAACAGGGTATGACACAGGACACTGTTACACAAATACAGTTACACGCACAAGAAAGAGCAGCATCTCAAGGCTTCTCACTTCTCAAACTGTCTGGCAAACTACATTTTCACTAACAGAAGAGACCAAGGAATCAGTTATTTGCTGTAACGCAGACTGACTTTCTACTGACATCAGATAATGAAGACATTTACTGCAAAGTTAGAGAAGTTTGTAACGGTGATTTGAACTATTTTTCTGTATTGCTATAGGTTTAATTTTCAGGAAACTTGCTACAACTTACAACCCAGATTTGAAAACTTTAGCAGCCAATGTGAGATTCAAATTCCAATTTTGATGGCAGAAGTTGCTGTTTACTAATCTCTTTTGACTCTGATTGACAAGCAATGAGAGAGGACCAAAAAAAAAAAAAAAAAAATAATTTTTGAACCTTTTGAACAGCTGAGTGAGAAAGGTTTTGCCAGAAAATGCAGGAAGACTCAGGTGGTATCCCCTGCTGCAAAACTTTAATAAGTTTTAAACTAGATCCTGTAACATTTCAGACTGTTAAGGAAGAAGGAAAGAAAAGCATTCCAGCAGAGTTCCAGTAATAAGAAACTGTTATCTTAGGCTGGCAAAAAGAAATGACATTATGATGTTTACATGGAGGTTTATGACCAATGAAAGGCAGCTCAGTGCCAGAACAGACTCCTGCTGCGTGATGCTCCTGCCCCAGGTCTGGCTGCTGTAGAAGAACTTGGAGAGGATAAAACCCCTAACAGCAGCTCTGGTCAACTTTTGCTTTTTTGAGTTTTCTTTTTTTCCATTACAGTTGACATTTTCAAGTACTATCTGTCGCAGAGTATTAGCCTATCACTGTGAGCTGCTGAAGACTCTACTCAGAGACAGAACACATATTTTTACTTCTAAATGAAAACAAAAAGGACAACTTTATTTTTAACTGCTTTTTCTGCTTGCAAGATATTTTTAAGTGATAAAACCAGGAGACAGGTTTAATAGAACATTCCAGGCTAAAATATCTTTCTAAATTTGTTTTATTTAACAACTGTAGGGATAAATTCATTTCTTATGTGATCAAATTAGAGCCTGACAGTGACAATAAACCCAGTTCTGCAGAGCATTACACTCACTTGGGAGGAATAAAACTATAAAGAAATAATTTTGTATCTGACATATTTCAAAAAAAAAAAAAAAAAGACAGTAGGTAATAAGGGACAAAANAAAAGACAGTAGGTAATAAGGGCAAAATACCAAGTGGGAAGAAAAAAAAAATCTGCATTTTACCATTCTCTAATAACTTAAAATGTATTCTACTTTAGAATTAGGATAAATCTTAAACAAACTAAGACTTCAGTACCCTTCAAAGCACATACTTAACTTATCTTCCTTTTAAGAAGTTTAAACTTCACTTTGAAATACTTACTCAGACAAGTGTATGTGTATGATGCTAAAATAGGAGTAAAGTGTCTGAACAGTGCCTTATTTCAGGTATCTTAATTTCATAGCTTTATTTGCTTATCAGATTTAAAGGGGACAACATCTTTTAACAGTAATCTCAATGCTTATATATAGTAGAACAGTAACTACTTTAGCTATGGTCAATATCTGATAATGTAAGTTACTAAAAATATATTATTAACTCATAAGAAAGATAAAAACCACAAGATACTTTTAATTGATTCTAAACAACCACAAAATTTTCCCAATAAAACTGGTAGGTTATCATTCACTTTGCTGAGATAAAGTATAACTCACAAGGAGTTTATTTACTATAAGGGATTTTTGCATATATAGTAGTCAAAATAGCACCAAAAGGGGAGAATTTTTCTCAGTAAGATACGTGCGTGAAAAAGAAAAATAACTTTGTGTCAATATTTAAGATCTTACCTTTGAAGAAATATGAAATCCATTTATTAGCAATAAAATGATTACAGTGCTATTAAACTAATAAAGTATTATGCTTGTCCTTTTCAAATTAAAATACATATTTCCATATTTAAGACTAAAGGAACAAAGAAAGACCAAACAGAAAAACAAAGAAGTGCCTGTCTTCAGCAAGGACAGGCGACACCCAAATTGAACACAAAATAGCAGTGGCTTCCTACAGGCAGCAAACTCACAGCAGATTAGAAAGTCACTCCACAGGCATACAGATATGCACAAGGAAAGTAAACAGTATCACAAGTATTGACCAATTTGCTGACTTGTATCCAAATCACAAAATTAGCTATTAATTTCACACATATTGGCCCATCCTTCTGTCAGTCTTTATCCCTTCTATTATGAAAAGATTAAAAAAGATTAAAAAAGATACGCACTAAAACTGGCTTCAGCGAGCAATCCTGCTGTCAGGTTTGATAAAGATGCCAAGGCCAAAACAAAACATGCTAAAACCTTTGCCTGAGCCCTGTCATGCCTATATATGCATGTGTATAAATAGATTGCTGTTACATTAGCCCTACCTGCTTATGGATGCAGTAGGAGAGCTTGACGGCACCTTTAGCTGAGAAAGTGACACATCTGGGTTCCTTTCAAAAACAGATGGGGTTTAAAACCTAATTATCCAATTTCTAGCTTTCCTTGTAACTATAAAAACAGGATGAGGCTCCTACTTACAGGAAAATCATGCCAAATGCCAAACATAATGTGAAAGCAAACAGTAAACAGCTGAAACACTTAAGAAACAAAACCTACTGGCCACAAGAATCTCTCAGCCCATACCAACTCCTTGATTTCAGTTGCCACTCTTGTTGTTGCTCCTTCATAAGATCAAATCTATTAGCACATGGGCCTCTTTAACCCCTCTTAACCCACCTCCTAATTACCTATTTCCATTCCCTGACAGGTGCTGGGTGAAGCTATTAGGGGTGCTACCTGCAATGTTGGGCAGTACTTGCATCCTTTTAAACTGCTCCTCTCTTTGCCTCCAATGGCGCTCACAGCTACTCCTTTGTCTTTTCAGTGACAATATGGAATGAAAAGCCCATCATGTATGCCTGATTTGATGCACTCTTTTGTATTTGCAGCTTAGAGTGTTTCTTCTATCTGAAACAGGGGCCTGCCTGCAAAAACAGAAAGGGGTTGTAAAGCTTTACTTTACAGCATATATTGACCAGAAATAGAATTTGCTCTAATAATATGATTGTTGCCAGTAGACTTCTTATTAACACTGTGTTTCTTTTTAAAATCTTAAATTAATCCAGAAACAAAAATGTCTGATTACACAAGGGCCAATGATGGGAACTGGTGCTTAAATGTCCTGGCATTAAAGCATGGAAGTAAAATAAAAGAAAAGTTGGATTATCACACAGCTATCTAACTAGATTGACAGCAATTAGAGTGCATTTCTCACAATTAGCCAGCTGTACCTGACCTATACTAAAAGACTAATAAGGCTTACCTGACCTAAAACGTTTGTTAATTTTACTTTTTTGCTTCAAATTTGGATAGTGAAGGGAGGTTAATTAGGTAGCCAGACATTACTTTGAGTCTCACTGTGTGTTACAGTTGGCCTATTAGCAAGAGCTACCACTGCTTCATTGTCTGCTCCCTTCTCTGAGCAGGTACACAAGAAAAGAATATTTCTAACTTTTGTGTTGTCATATACAAGACTGGTATGTGATTACAAAATGTGCATTTTGCCAAGAGTGATTGGGAAATGAGATGTACCATGTATTCAACACCATGCAAAGCCAACAAACACAGGGAACTCAGAGTCTATTAGACAGAGCTTTAAAAAAAGCATGAGAGGAAGATGGAGTACTGTAGAGAAAATAAATTACTTAAAGGATGCAAAGCTTATTCCAGAGGACTCTTAAATGCCACCAGTGCTCAATGAGGTTGAGAGACTCTGGGGGTTTTTTTCAGAACTTGATTACTATTCTTTTTCGTATAGGAAAGCAAGGCAGAGTTTACCTCAGTTTCACAGGTTGCTTCTCAACATTTCCTGAATTCAGAGGTTTTTGCTAAAATACCAATAACCTATTTGTTCTTTGCATTAGTCATATATGCACTGAATGCGTCATGAAGATAACTTAAGATTTTCACATCTGGCACATGATATAGTCTGTTATAGCAAAAGTAACCAACATTCCATCCTGCATTCTGAAATGATTAATTCCGTTTTTAATGATTTGTTGTTTCAACATGGAGATTCCTACATTTAATTGCCACAAGGATAGGTTTACAGCTTCAGAAATAGGTTATGTATCATGTGGAGATTTAAAACCAAAAGTAAATATTTCACTTAATTCCACAGTTCTTACAATTCCTACATTCTGGGAACAGGGTATAGATTGTTTCTTACTTCTTGCCCTTATGGCCTCCTAATCCCTAATTAAATACATATCTACAATAAAAAATTCTAAAATAAGAGTTGGAAAATTTCAATTGTATTAAAAAGTCTTAAATATAGGCTTTTTAGAGTGATGGAATTCAATATCATCTGAAAACGTTACAGATTTTTTTATTTTTTAATTTCACACGAAAAGTTGTTGCTTCCTCATCATCCATTTGCTTTACCAGAGAATGTCAGCATGCAATTTTTAAAGCTGATTTCTTTGAATAAGGCAATTCAAAACTTCCGTTGGTGCAATGAAGAAATTGCAGCACAGACAGGGGCCCGGTTGTCTTTCAGTAATTTTATTTTCCTAGAGATCTACACTTCTCGCACTGGGAATGCTCGTCCGTAGCTCTAAGCCTCCCCAAAAGTGGAAATGTACTAAGAGGTAATAGATGTTTTAGAACTGTTTAGGAATATCTCTCCATGACACTTTTTACTATGTAAAATTTCAAAACCAAGAATTCATACCCATAAGGTACATGCGAAGAAAGCCCGTATATAAAAAAGCAGTACCAACTATTTTAGAGGCGGAAGTGAGGCCTATTTGAAAGTTTGACACTGTTATAAAGAATAGGCTGTTCCCTTTACAAATTGATATTTTGTTTATTTTGATTCTATCATACAGCATGAAATCCTTTGATAGATGTGCCTCAGTCAGTTTTCAAGTTATTTCTACTGAAATTTTATCTGCATCCTTACACAAAAGATTTTTTTCCTCTTAGAGAGATGAATCAGTAGAAAGGAAAAAAAAAAACGCTAAATTACTTCTGTTCTAAATAATAAAATCGGTTCTTTGTTTAATCTTGTTTCTTCATTTTAACCAGAACTTAACCTCCATTTCTTGCCTATTAACATGTATAGGTATAATCTTTTGACAAGGATTTTGTGAAGTGACAGTTCAAAGTGTCAATTATTTCTTCAGGGTCCATGACTTCTTGGCAAAATTTGCTTTTGATACATGTGTAATTAAACATTTCACACAAATTCTGGGTTCCAGAATCTTTATCATACTTTCTTCAAAATTAGTGTACCAACATTGCTGTCTTATACTGTAAAATGCATATGAGATAAGAATTATCATTAACTTCACATGTAATGCAGGGTCCAATCACCAGATGTTGTACCATTCAATTTTGCAATATTAAATATTTTAGTAGAAGGATACATAATCTTTATTAAACATAACTTGCATTTTTACTGCAGTATTTTTGAATTGCTCGGGACAGCAAATCAGCCTGCAACATCAATGCCGTTAAAAAAGCTTACTGTCTCATCTTGGGTTTTTTTTCCTACTTTTATAGGATTAAAATAAAAATAATAAAGCAGACTGAAGAAGCCAGGTTATCAGAGCATTTTCCCAGTTTTGTGCACAGTAAATGAGATGCGATTTGATTCAGCTTCATAGATCTGCTAATAATAGTGAGAGTTGTAAGCCTAACTCAAAGCTTAAGAAATTGAAAGAACTGACCTCCTTTGATTCTACAATTCCAATATTCTCATTTTCCAGCTCTTTTGAAATAATCTCATAGTGTTTCAGGATGCCATAAATGATAATAAATTTATTGACAAAGTATACAGCACTGCAAAGTACTTATTCAGAACTCTGTGTATGGATATCATAAATTAATCTATACTAAAGTAAAAACTTCTAAATAATTATTTAGATTTTGGAGTTATATATCCTTTGGGATACCATATGGTACAATCTCTCTCTCTTTAAGGTAATGGACTAGTAGTATATGTGTGTCTGAACACCACAAAATACTACTGAAAAATTCAAAAACACAGCTCTGGATTGTCAATGCTTTTGACTTCAGCGGTACGCAGTTTCTGCTGATAATCAATTCTGCATAATGGCAAGCTGAGGAGGTCCATTTTTTTAAACTATGTTGTAGGTTGTACATTATGCAATTTTTCTCTTATATTGTGGAGTAATAACTCATCCATTTGAAATAGCACAAAAGGCATGAATTGTAAACCTTAAATCTTGAGAAATCTTTTTCTAGAGATCTTACAATGTACATAATTTCCTGACTAGTGGACTCAAAAAGACATGCAACCTTAGACCACTGATTCTACCTGCAGCCCATAAGCTTCATTGCTTTGTCTTGTTTAAATGAGAGCATAATGAGTGTCTGTAGCATTTACTGGTGGCCCTAACTCTGATTTTCTAGGTCAAAGTCATGTAATTATATTATTCGCACATTTCTTTATTTAGAAAGTCTACAAGTGTATCTACATCATTGCTAAAAAAGCCATTGCATATGGGTGAAACAAAGCAAGACACCTTGATTTCAGTTAGAATCATGTAGGTCACTGCACTGCACAGTCAGGGTTATGGAGCTAGAGATTATAACTTCCTAATTTTTTACACTGTTGTTACTTTATATTTTATTTTTCATTATTTATCAGACAAACTTTAAGACACATTAAAATTCTTTCAACAGAATTCTATCTGCACATGGCATGCTTAATATTGTTATTTCTCCAAATTCTTTTTCCATCAGGTCTGCAAGAGTTCTATTAATATGTCAAGGGGAATTTACTTTTCATTTAAGACATACTACATAACAACTACTATATGTAACAAACAAGGTATTCATCCAGTGCTGATATACTGGCGTTTTGGGTGGGTTTTTAAAAACTTTTTTATGGTTTAAGGGATTAAAAACCATTCTACAGACAAGAATCAGTCACACACAAGACTCTGGAAACCAGATGAGGTCATGACTTCGCAGCTGGCTAAGCTATTCATCTGGAAGTTCAGTCCAGCTGCAATTGCCATTTTTTCCATATTTATGTGGGATTGGCCATGGAATACAACAAAGAATCCTTGCTACTGGAAGAAAAACTACAAAATTTTAGTCTCTTTTTTAAAAAACATTTGGAAATTCTATAGGCAGAAACTCTTGCTCTGTAGACATCTGCTGTAGTCATGTGCTAAATACAAAACATTATGTTAAAATGAACTAATATTTAGAAATTGAGATCTCAAAAAGTTAGGCAAAGCAACAAATAAATATCTACTTGTGTTTTTAAACTGTTCCATTTTTAGACAGTATCTTTTTCTGGGGATATAGATGAAGGCATGGACTTATCATTCTTACAAGTCACATTTTCTAGAAGGATTATTGTCCCTTAGTGAAAAATTTAATTTTGGAAGAATGCTTAGAGTAAGGAAGAAATTTTTTTAGGCTGGTGCCAAGTACATTGCTAAAAGCTTTTATACAGTTTTATCTGTACAAATACATGTATTGCCATCTAAAGTATATGCTTCTCATAATTTGTTGAAGACGGGTATTTTTTTCTCTCTCTAGCAATGAAGTCTCCTGAAGTATAATGATTTAAACTGGAGAAAAATATGGCTGGACAGAATATGCAGAGATACTTAGAAACTCCTCAAACCTACTTCATATAACTTTTAAAAACATAATAATAAACATAATAAAGAGATAATGTCAACAATAACGCAGGATTTGGTCATGAAAAAGAGTTTTGAAAACACCATACACAGCTAGTCTGTTCTTGTTACCTTTGAAAATGGGAGTCAGAAATAAAATATGAGAAAGTAGTAAATACAGTGACTTATATCAAAAATAGGTTGCAATTACAGTGAAAGGAACGTTCCCTATCTTAATCTGATCATACATATTAAGCAAAATCACTGGCAAATATCTACTTATTTCTATGTAAGCACATGAACTGTTATGACCTCTTAATTACCATTACTTTTATCCTGATAATTTGTGTTTACTTATTAACATAAACTATATATTTCCTCTGGAGAAATACATATAAATTTCTGTAACATAAACACATACCCAAGTTCAATATATCTGCCCCACTGCAAAATTAGAACTCCATGACATTTAATCGCCAGCAAAATCTTACACATAACAACTATGGAACAAGCGATACTATGGTGTGTTACCGAAAACCTTCAAAACCTTAAGTGGAAAGATTTTCAAAATATACTGATTGACATTATAGTTTGAATTTTCCTGTTTGTAGAATGCTGACTATTCCAGTAGTACTTTTAGAAAATATCTTTTTGTTTTTCCATAAGTACATTATGATTGAAAATCATATATCTGAATAGTGTCATCTGTTAAAATAATATTCCTGGTTACATTAGGTATCTGGGAATCACCCCTTCCTGACAGCTGAGACTTCAGTTCCTAACTTTGTCGACTAAAAGTATGTTAACCACATTTAGAGACATGACATTTGAACATCTAAGCAAGCTGTTACTGGACTGATTCTTCCCTTCCTTACGCTGGGTGGGTATAACTTGAGATGAAATCCCACCTCCAGAGGACAAGGAAAGGAGGACTCTAAAAGAATCTTTTATTGTAATGGCAGCTGTGTGAACCTGCTTCAAGTTTTGAAGAGGAAGCGCTGGGCGGCACAGATTCATAGGCAGAGGGCAGGTAAAAAATCAAAGGTGCAAAATGAAGTTGTGTATCACATGGTTGCCCAATTTACTCATGGTCATATGCACTATGGCCGATGCTGTTGTCATCAAAATCAGTTATAAACCACACATATAAGCTTCATGCTTCTCCTTAAAAATTCTTTAGAAAGGTTTCAAGGGATTCAGAATAAGCAATAGTAAACAATTTATTCACTTTGGCTTCATTGAGCAGTAAGGCTCAGACAGTAAATCTAAATAATTGCTAAGGCAGAAGAAGGAATTTTATAATAAATAAAAGTCACCGATTTATACTATACTGAAAGTAAAGAAAGGCAAGAAAAACACAAAAAATCTTTTCTGGTCTACTGATCAATTTTTGACTGTTTTTCCCTTTTCTGTATAGACTGTGTTTTAGGGATGTCACAAAGTACTGCTAGAAGTTAATGGGATAACTTGTAAATTTTTATCCACTTCATAAAAAATTTTTCTCTGCATTAGTATGGCAACCTGTTATACAACCACTGAGAAATCAGTCTGCAGTTTTGAAGATATGTTTCGTGGTGTTAAAGTAAAAAGACTATGTGAACTTAGTTAAAATGTTGAATGTGGAAGACAGTATTTCCCTAGAGGAGGAAATCAAAGGGATGAAACATAAGCAAGAATTGTGATCAAACCTTAGAAGCATTTGATATTTTAAATAAATAGGTATTGACTCCTTGATTAGTCAATGATATGGTTCTTCATGATAGTAAGCCTGGAGAGCTCTTTGCTCATGCTTGCTTTGTAAAACCCGTCCCTTCCAGCCTTTGCCTGATATTCTGTAGGACCTCCATTATGTTCAAGTGGAGTCTTGGGATTGAGATTGGTGCAATTTTTTTCTGTTTTTCTCTCTTAGTTTTCTTTACACAAATCCATAAACTGGCTGGATTGGAACTACAGCTGGATCAGGTCACCAAGAAGAAAGATTTCAACTGGCTGCAGCTTGTCATCGCTGCAGACTGATAATAGGAGAAGTTGTTGGAAAACAGATTGTTTTTCACTGTTATATGAAAACTGAATAATGCTGATATAAGCCTCCCAAAGTGCATCTGAGGTCATTTTATTGTTTTTATTACATTCATTTCCCCAAAGCAAAATGTTGATATAACTAGTTTAAGAGCTCTCATTTATTCAGAAAGTCTCTTCCAGAGCATTCAGCAGGTGCCATTGTAAGAATGGTGGAAGTTGTAATATATTGTAATATTGGTGGAATTTTCCCCTTCAAATATAAGAAAGGAAATAAAATTACAGTAGAAAAGACAAAGTATCACGGCATGATGAATGTTGTGCTGTCTAACATCCTCTGCTGTGCAGGAATCTATTTACTTTCTCAATAAATACAATTATAGAACAGTTTTCTTTCTATGATGCTGTCCCTTAACTCTCCCTTACAGTGCAGGAGACACTGGGAGATGTCAGAGGGCCAGGTTCCTTCAGTGAACATGATTATAAAATATATTTTTTATCTCCTCATTAATTTCCTGAGATTTTTTTTTTATCCTCTTAACTGTGACTGTCTGGGGTTTTTTCTTACTTTCTGGGCAATTAGTGAGAGAATTCTAACAGTGACATTGTCTCTTTCCTCCCTTCAGTCTTTATTAGACAAAAAGGAGGTTTCCTTTGTTCTCTGACTAGAGTGGCTGAAAGAATATAGTCTTTCATGGAGCGCCTTCTTGTCTTTTCCTGTTTCAAAGCTGCACTAAAGTAGAAGCTTGGCAGGCCTACTGACTCAGGGGCTGTTCCTGTTAAACATCTAGGGGGGGTTGTTTGCTTGTTTTGGGTTCAAAGGGGCACCAGGCAAGAATGTGGAGGGCAGAGGCTTTACGTCCTACTAAGTCAATGTGCTACACCCATGTTGCTGCTTCACCTGACGTCCTCCCGGAATGCCGCAGGGGAAGTTCTTTTCACCCCTTCCTGCTTATATTTCACACAAACCTAAATCATTAAGTATGCCTTGTGTGAACTTGAGCATCTCTTTTTTATAGTGAACAAAAGCAGATTTATCTCAAGCTTGGGTGAAAGCAAAGAACCCAGTCCAAAACAAACACTAAAGGGCCAGAACTTTACACAGAAAACAGCTTTGGCATCTGCAAGCTTTTCCATAATACACTGTTGCTGTATAGTGACTTATGTGTCTGTTATGTAAAATATCATGTTGTCATACTAATGACTGTAAAGCCAGAAAAAAACAGTCACAACAGCAATACTTAAATTTATTTTGGGCAAATCCTGCTCCAGTCTATGTGGCACTGCAAGACTTACTTGTTTTCATTTTATCAGAAAACCATTGAGAATGGGAAAAATATGATAATGAAATTTCTGTAATCTAATTTGGTCAGTTAATATAAAGCCTTCAAAGCTGAGGAATAATACAAGTTTACTTTACTTAGCTAAGTTAGAATGTGTTACATACTTGGTGCAAAACCAAAATATGATATGTCAATTCACAAGCAGTTTTATTACAACCAAGGACAAAACAGGGTTTTCAAAACTCCTGGGAATAGGAAAAAATATTGTCTATTGACATATTAAGGAACTTTTTCTCAGCAGGAGGTACAGTTTAGAAGAAGGAACAGTTCCAGATCCATTTTTAATGAAATCATTTAAGTTTCTTTATATTTTACCTTTTTTATACTAAGCTGCAATGTCAGTGGCATCACTGTATGCTTATGAGGAGACAACTGACATACTCAATGTCTACAGATTCGGATGCCAGGCTATGTTGTGTATTCTAATAATTGCTTCCTTTTCTTTTGATGTCTTCCTCTCAAACAGGGTGCCATAAAGGCAAGAACTTTGCAAGAATCTTAAAGGCAAGAGGAATACATTTTTCTTTCAGAGTTGGAGTGAATTTTGAATACTTGATGTTTGAGGAGGAGATGGTAAACAACCCTTTGGGATAATTTTATACAGTACTTTGCCATGGGATTATAACTCTCATGTCATTAAAACCCTCATTGGACCACCTGAAGGCAGAAGCAAACCCAGAGCCAGTGGGTTCTGTAGCATGTACTTCTGCCAACAAAGAGTCCCAATGGTGTTGTCAAGGACTGCCTCAGAATCTTTGAATTCTCTCAGCAACTGCTCAAATGAACCATTTGAAAGTCTAACACTTAAAAGTACACAGCAAATATTCTCCAGGATTTTAATTCAAGCTTCAAGCAAACACAGATTATGTGTTTGACATACACGTTACATCCAAAATGCCAGCTCCTGGTCTACAAGACGAATGTACATGTATCTTTTATTACCTACTTACTAAAAAGAGACAAGGCCAAAAATAATCAAACAGCTTCTAAAAGCAATCAGGTATAGGCAAAGACAGAAACATCTTGCCCTCATCATATTTATCTTATTTTTCTTCTAAATTTGGGATGAAAATACCAAAACCAGATTTTAAGATCAGTTGCATAAAACATTTCTTAAGGCTTAAAAAATCTTAGATAATTTGAGGAAATTGAGTTCAAGTTTCTTAACATAAGGAAAGGCAGGTTTTTATTCAAATTATTTTGAATAAAATAGACTAGTTAGAGAGCTTCACTCCTAAAATCCAACTGTTTTATAGACAAATGAAATCTCTTTCCTTAAAAATTCAGAAATTCTGATAAATTTGAACACTGACACTGAGACCAGCAATGCTAGAAATAACATAGAGGCCAGCTGTGCAGATACTCATCTCACAGGACATGAAATAGTATTCATCTCTATTAAAACTTCAACACTCCCTAAATCTTTCAACCTAGGATTGACAGATCCATTCAAATTAGCAAATTTGAAAAATTATGCATTCAGGAAAAGATCTTAATCCCTGGAAACTCAGAATACAATAATGCTGTAATTTTCTGTCATTTAAGACAGATCCAGATGACAATTAAAAAATTAGTGTTACATCTATATGCCAGAATTCTGATGGTACATTAAACTGCTGAATCTGATCTCTGCTTTACAAAGAATTCAAAGAGATTTTCCTGAACTCACATTATAGAATTACCTGTGGAAAATGTTGTGTCCCTGAGAGAAGACATAATTTCAAATGAAAAACAGGTTTAAGAGAGTCACTCGCAGTATTACAAATATTTTTACCCACAGCACTTGATATCGGAAAATTAGAACATATATCACTCTGGCATCATGGTTGAAATTTTGGCTTCAGCTTGCCTTTTCTGTGCCCCTGTTCTCCACCCATCAACTGAAGATAACACCTTCTTTTGTCTGTCTTGTCCTGTTGACCTTTTCAAAACCGTGGCTGTGTCAATACATCTACAACACCTACAAGTGAGATTCTGCTCTCTGGATTATCTCTAGATTACCTACATGATAAAATGAGTAATAAAAATAAGACCCCAGACTGTTTGACGTCTAATCTCAGAAAACTAAAACTTTCACAACAAGCACGCTATGAAGTATGAGAAATGTACTACAAAATCTTTCCGAAAAGTCACGTGTTTGCAATACAGAAAACCAATTTCTCTCAACTTTTCTTTTCACACTGACAATTACTTTTAGCCTAATGCTGGAAGCCTAAGATTTCCTTCAGTGAATTTTAAAATAGGCTCATTATTTGACTGAAGAAGCCAAGGTGATTGTTCACATCAGGAGAATTACTTGCACAGGTTTTAATCCACTATGCCAGGACCTTAATTTACCATGCCATTTCCTAACTATTTTCATAGAAGCTGAGCAAAGAACCACAGAATAACACAAAAATCTTACAAGTAATCTTATATTACTTCCCAATAATTACTTAGTCTCTCTACATTTCTTTCAGAATCTTCAAAGTAAAAAATATTGTCCATATTAAAATTCGAAGGTGGAAAGCATCAAGACATTTCCAGCATTCCTTTTATTTTTGAGCTAGAGACCTGAGAAAGGAGCTGAAGAGTTTAATAATTCTTCACGCAATATTGACATGAACTTTCTTTCTCACCTAGCTCACAATCAAGTTGTGCTATACTTCAGTTTTGCAAAAGTACAGCCTATTCACAGGTTTATTAACCAAGGTATTTGTGTTGAGGAGTACAGGCTTCAATAAAATGTGCTTGTACAATATATTTTTGCTTGCAATTTGAAGGCAGAAAAAAGAATTCATTTGAAATTTTTTCATGTGTGTCAGTGATGTGATAAAAAGCTTTCCTTGGTATCAGCTGTCCCTTGCTTGGTTCACTCAAAAAAATGAACTTAGCGGTGTTTGTTTTATGTCCCTTCCCTCACCATGATAGAAGTATATGTTGTTTCTTTTTAAGGCAAATGTATTTTTTTTTCTGCAACTTTCACAAGAAACTGCAATGCTCGCATAACTCAAACAAAACTACCTGAAAGTGATAGTTATGCGCTTTACAAGTGACAACCATTTAGAATCTGTCAGTCAGGAAGAAAATTATTGCTCTTTGTGCATAAAATTGCAATTAAATAGTGCTTCTTGGGTTTTAGTTTAAAAAAACAAGCATCTCTACACCACAACTTAGAGCATCAGAGAACAGACAGATTTCCAGAGATTAATTCAGTTTTCAGGCACGTCATTGCAAATTTAAAGTCTATTGAACCAAAGAGTTTTCAAATGAACTTATGAGAAAGACAAACCCAAACTTTCGCCCCTTCCTGCTCATTTCTATATGCACTCCAAAAGCACAAATGAAATAAAATCTGTTTAAATTCTAGAAAAGCTGCCTAAATGTATAGCTGAAGAGCATTAAAGATGTTTTTTTCACAGTGTGAGCAATTAGAAAAATTACATTTCATGGTACTCGAACCTCACACATTAACACCAAATGACAGAGAACAAATAAGGAACAAGGAGTTTGTTCTTATTACGATTGAAGAAAGATAGGATTTGAACTTTCACATTGGAATTAAAGAGACATCCTTTCCTAATGGAAGATGATACACCACCAACAAACAGCTGTCTAGCAAACAAGGTAAAATGTGTGTATTTTTGTTGCTCCCCTATGTTGAAAATGCAAGTATATTGGAGGTGGCATCCGTGACATATTGGTAGGATATTAATATTAGGACACAAAAATATACTAAAAAAGTAGTTCCTCTCATCTGAAACACTGCATAGCAAAATTAAATGTTATAGTAGTGGTCATGCACTGAAATATCACTGAAGGGACACATTTGCTCTTCAATGTGCATTTTCATATATTCCTTGTGCAGCCTGATACCTCTTAAATGCCATATTATTTTCAGCTCTCCCTTATCAAGAACAGAAGCTCAAAGCAATGCTGCCCCCCAAATATCTTATGTGACATGTCACTGTCCTCCTAAACATGGCTAAACTCTGTCTGTCTCACCCTCTTACAAATGGTAATGCCTTTCATTGCATCGTATGAAAAAGCCTGCTTTCTTTAAATCTATCTTCTCCTTGATCCACTGCACTGCAGAGGGACTTTTGAAATAAACACCTTTTCTATTTCAGGCATTCTTAACCACATTTTTGAGATACTTGCTTCAAATATTGAAAATTCAATTTTTTACTTTGCTAATAACAAAACTGAAGGAAACAAATGTAATCCTGACAGTTTATTGAATCACAAGTTCAGAGACAGTGGACATTCAGCAAAGCAAGATTGAAACAAAAGACTCACGTTAACCTTCTAAAGCTGCAGGATCTGCAGCTATTGCATTGAACTAATTCTAAGTGTAGACGTAGACTCTGATGAAAGGAAACATAGCACCAGTTGACCTGAGAAATGCTATCCACAGTGGAACTCAGACATCATTTTGCCTATAAACTTTATTTTACCTGTAAAACCCATGTTTTATAAAGCTCATGAAACAATAACAGCTTGTGAATAATGCCCTATGCAAATCATGTTATCGACAAAAATCTTATAAAAATGGACAAGACTTCTAAGATAAATATTTAAGCTTCCTTGTGGCACTCAAGGATTTTAGTTATTTGAAAACAGATAAGAAATAGAGAAACCAAATAACATATTGTGAAGAAGAAACAGTAGTATCTATATAGTTCTTTGATATATTGATATAATCTGGATAAAAAACAAGGGACACAAGTGAAAAAAATTGGGCAAGAATGGACTGGATAGTGAGAAGAATCTCTTATACAAAGAGTACTTTTTAAAGGATGTAGAGGTACAATAGTTCAAGTCCAAAAATCTCTTTGGAGCTGTCGTTGTGAAGTATGCCTTCAATAGTTCTAAAAATGTTATATTTATGTAGTACAGCTGTTAGCAATGTTCTTTGTAGCTTTCTCACCTACATAAAAAGTTCCACTGTAAAGAAAATAACCTTAAATAAAGAAGCAATTGATCAAATATATCACAAACTCCTGCTTCAATTTACCCAAGCTTTGTTAAATATTACTTCCACTTAGTATACTATTTATACTTAAATCTAGTGTATTATTTACTCCATAAGTGTATTAAAATACAGATTTTCCTCTTACATTATCTGCCCTCAGGGTCAAGAGGGCTTCATGGAACTACTTGAACAGCAAGGAGAACATTCCCTAGTAAAATAGCCAATTAACAGTCTGAGAATTCCACAGGGAGTTTAAAGCTTGATCATTACAAATCTGGAATGGCATGTTCACTTTAGGCAGATTAATTAAAATACCCAGGTACGTGTTGTTACCATACTGAATTTACATCTTTTTATACTAAGTTGCATTAGCTTGATAAAAAGATATATTAATCCTGAGAGGTGCTAATTAGGTGTGAATAAATGTCACAATGAGCTTTTCAGGGAAGCTCAATAGGACATTGTCAGTCAGTGTCAATGTAAATGTCTCTCACCGATAAACACACAAACCCTCCAACCCTGTCTTCAGAAAGGCATAGCATAATTTCAATAATAACAGCAAGGACCAATAGGTTTTCTGTGTTGCATTACTTACTAATGTTTGTAGATTTGGTTAAAAGTATTATTATAGCATCGGGCTATAGATATCGTTACAGCTGATGGCACATATATCTGATCATTCACCTTAAGAGCCTAGTATTTGCCTTGTAATATTATTCATTTTACAGATAATCTGCCCCACTTTCACAAATGAGGTAATTTTAGATCTATCCTTTTAGTGAAGTTCTTCTTGAGCATTCTTTTTTAAGCAGTAAGAGAAAACAATTTCTTTCAGATACATCACATATCTATAAAGTAGAAATTTGTATTGGATTGTATCTAATTTTATTATAAATTGCCACAGCTCCAGTTAGATATGTAGAAGACTACTTGTGCTGTTTGAGCTACATCAACAATAGAGACCCCCATGAAAAGCCATGAAAAACAGCTGTAATAACTGGCACCTTGCTTTGTAAATGATCCCCTCACCGGGACTACATAAGAATTTCAGTATCTGGCACTCTACAAGAAAACGTCCATCAAATACAACAGAGACGTACACACATAATATATATATATATTTTACATTTGGGATGATTTCTGTACTCCTGAAAAGTAAAGGACTGACAATATGAGAGCACAGTATAGCACAGATAGGTACTGCATACATTTCCCCACAAAACTTTTCCAGTGAGCGAGTCTGGAGCTGCAACCCTTCTACTATTCCAGTTCTTGGCCTTTTTTAACTAAAGACTGCCAAGTGTGGTGTACTGAGCCAAACTGTGATGTGAATAAATATCCACTGGCCACAGGGATGTACTTTCAGCATATTAAATATTATTTGTGGTATAGCAATGCTTAGAGCCACGGAAATCAGTAAAATCCAAATTGACAAGCCAGCTCTATTGCTGTCTTTCTAAATTTTTTTAAACTCTGAAAATTTCCATGTAAAAGGAAGTAAGGTAAAAGTACTATTTAATACTACACTTTGGAAATGCTTATTTGTGCTCTATGGCCAAATCCAGCTGGTGTTTCCATTATGGCCTCCCCTGGGAGGCACATACATTAACTGAAAGCTGATATTATTGGAGGAGACTGTATGAAGCAAAGTATCTCAACCTACAGATTTCATTAGACCACAGACATTCTGGACAGATTTGTCATTTCAAAATTTGTTTGCTTGGCTGCTTCCTCTTTGATGGTTCTTGAGGAGGCTCCCTCTCCAGAGTCACCTAGAAGCAGAGCAGAAATAAGAGCACTCTTAAAATGAGAGGTCTAAGGAGCCACAGTTCTGTATATTACATGTTTATAGTTTTAAGACAGAGTTTAGAAGCAAGGTCATGTACTTTGCTTCCACTAAACTCCCTCCACTTCAAAAGTTTAGGCCAAGAATAGGCAAATCTCTTCAGGCATCATTATTATGAGGAAGAGAAACTCAGATTCAAGCTACTGTTTTAGTATTTTGAGCTCAAGCAAAATCTTGAAGTACCACTTATTTCACCTACCTTAAGTTACAGAATCTGCATTTTCTTCCCTACAGACTTCAAACACCCCAGACACACAATTATATCCAAAGTGGTATCCAGTTACCCAATCTGGCAACTCACATGAATGTCTAAATTCTAAGTGGATTGTTAAAAAATATCCAGAAATTATGTCACAAAGAATCGTCTCATGAACTTTCTAGTACATTTTCATCAGCTTCAAACACCTTTCTTAAAGGTGATGAGGAAACATTACCAATGTGATCCAAAATTAAATTGAGAGCATTTCCCAACTGACTTCAGGAGACCTTTGAACAGAGCAAGAAAAAAAAGTTTGAAAATTTAATGTGTTTCTTCTGTCCCCTGCTGCTGAATCAATCATTGTGCTTGAAGAAAAATGTGAACCTGGAGAGGTTATATATAAATAAATATATCCCACTCAGAAAATGTTTTTTATTACAGCTGAAACACTTTTCAGGGATAGAATTGACCTGAGAAAACTTTGAGAAGAAACTAGAAAAGCTCTGAGATGAACAGCCTTTTGTAATTCCTAATATGAAAAAGCAATTCTCTACAGTCATTTACACTAATTTCATAAAGCAATTGAAATTCTGCAATCTTAGGAAAGTATCTGTAAAATTTTGTTAAAATGAATCATACTGCTGTTGTGTCTTCCTTTGTAACGTCCCAAATTTTAGCAAAGATAGAAATTAATATCTCTACTTGTTTTCATCACACTTGAATGGGTGAAAGCTCGGAGTGCCCAGCCTATATTGTATTCTTTGCTTCATTGCTGGGAGTAGCAACTTCAATAGACCATAGGGGGAGTAATGATGGCTTTTAATACTTACTGGTAGCTCTTGGACTTCACACTCTGAGTGAATACGGGCCAACCAGCTATAAAACAAGTATCATACCATTTTGCTAGAGGAAATTACCCTTTTGAGATTCAAACTTCATTCTAGCTCTGTTTTGTACAATTTATTAGGCGAGAACAGCTTTTGTATATTATAGCTTAGCAACTTCAGTGACAGATTTAATTTCCAGTTATCTCTGCTACAATAGTAAATAAATCTCTCAACTGACAGTGTTCCTGTGTGCTTCCATACTGTCCCAAAATGAAACATATTCCACCATAACTGTTTATTGGCCATTCAACTTTAAGTGACCAATTTTTAGGCAGTTATCAGTTGGCTATTTTCTTTAGAGCAAATAACATTCCTGACAGTCAAACTCCTTTTCCTTCCCTGTTGTCAAGGAGTAAAATTATGTATTTGTGAAACTTTATAAAACATTTCCTCCATCACCTGAAACATGGACTTGATGAAAAAAGAGAACAATGCCCTCTGACTGGGCAGCCTATTTACTCTTTCCATCATCAAGAAGTTTACAGCTAATTACGAACAGGTGTCCTAAAAACAAGCAAGTCTTTTTCATTATTTCATTTTCATTATCTAAAAAAAAAAAAACCAACAATAAAATAACAAAATAAAATTCCAGGTGTCTTTTACAAATCTGCAGTATCATTTGGGAGTGCCTAAAGTCCAAATACAAAAGGCTTGCTTACCAACATGACAACTAAGTGAGAAACAGACAAAAAGAATTAAACTCCACTTGGTATTTTCAATTCAGCCTGATTTTTACTTCTCTTTATGGTTGCCAAAATCTTTTTAAGAAGATAGCTTTCATGGAATCTACAAAATGTCACTTAGTAGTTTAAATTTGTGTCACCAAAAAGGGAAAAATAAATGCTTGATATTAAAAGGGAAAAAAGTAACAGAAATAGATTTAATTTTCAATCCACTGCCAAAACCCATCTGACAAATGCTTGGCCTCTTGCCAATTACAGCTGAGACTGACATGAAGATTTGTCTAACTGGGTTGACATTGCTATATGAATTCTATTCTTTATTTAGGGAGGTTGGCAAGGAGAATTCCTAGTAGAGGCGGTAACATTCTAGAGACTAGCAGTAAGCTATTGGATAATGCTTTGTGGAAATGAAGTAGAGGGAAAACAAATACTGTGTTGTCAGATAGCCATCTTTACCAGAGCAAACACAGGCAACAGTGAAATACTGAGACAAGCATAGATATTCCTCCTACACATACATGCACATACACACTCTAAGTAGTGCTCTCTGACATTAAGTCACAAAGACTAATAATTTAAAATTAAATACTCCTTCTTCAGCCTTAATTAGATCCTGTTTAGATATGTTTTACTTTATAACTTTAGTAATGGAAAGTAACAGACTCTAACAAACTCCATATTTTCTTCAGTCATGCCTGATCTTGAAAAACTGCACTCTTTCTACGACCTACCATGACAGCAGAACAGAAGATTAAATAGGCTGTTTGGATCTTTGAATGCAGTGCCAGAAGCTGATGTACCATAAATTTTTTTTCTGAGTATTTCAAATGTCTGTACTCTTCTTAGAAATTTGACCACATCTTGTTCATGCCTTGCCAAACATTTAGTGTGCTGCAACTGTTACTTAGAGCCTTCTGTCCTTTTCCTGGTTTCTTTTCACTCCCTTCTCCCACGTGCCTTTCCTTTGCATTTCCTAATTCAAGGATCACAAGGTCTTACTACCCTATACAATCATATCTGTTGCTTTTAATTTAATTAGAGCATCCTGGCTGATCAAATATTCCAAAGCTCGAACTGTGAGAGAATAGGATGTTTGACAGGACTAGACCTCCTGTTTGTCCAGAACGGACCAGTGAACTTACCCTTGCACAACCATATGCTCTTTATTATTTGTTTCTGAATATTAAGAATAATTACTATGACACTGTTGTTACACATACAATCACGGTCCCTTTGCTTCAAGACAAATAATATGGAGGTCTCTCTTCAGCTAGGGGTTTTTATTTCTTTTTGTTTGCTTGCTTTTCCTAGTAGAATTTGAAATGCATGTCAAATGTTTTATTTGATATCATAAAACTAAGAGGTTTATAATGCTGCTGTTTACCGTATTTTGTTAATTTTAATGCAAATCAAATATAAAAGATTAGAACAGATTTGAAAGACATAAATTTGAGAAGAAAGATACAGTCTTGATGCTGTAAATTGATATATATTAACTTCTACATATGACCAGTCCCAACAAAGGTTACTGGACTTGTAATACTTAGGCAGTTCTATACCCAAAAGTCAGACTGAAGGAGTTATGTAGATCAGTGAAAGACATGGTTCGAATTGTGAGCTCACAGTAGAAACAGCTGAACATTTTTGCATCTGGAAACTGGTTGTAGTTATAAATGATATGACTTTGGGAAACTTTTGTTGTGGTTCTTTAATCTTTTAGTTTTCAACTGAAACGTGTTTCATTAAAGGGAGGGGATGCCTATTCAAGGGCTGCCTTTATAATTTGTGTTCCTAGTTCAGATGGAGATCTGGTTTATGTGTATGATTTCAGCAAGGAAGGTTTATTGTATTTACTAAACCATATGTTTTTCTACAGCCTGCTTGGAATTTATGATGAGATTGTTTTGGTTTAAGATGACAACTACAGTATGTTTCAAGTTAGCTGATTTCTACTGAAAATTTTAACCTCTAATGAAATGAAATTTTGAAATTGTCAGGCAATTACATTTTTTAGCTTTGCTGATGGGGTTTTGTTACAAGGATTAGTTTGGGGAATTTTTTTGGTTTTTTGTTGGGATTTCTGTTCGTTTATGCTGGGGTTTTTGTTATTTTATTTTTCTCTACAAATTGACACAATTCTTTGAAAGGTCTTATTATTGCTTGCTATGGCAAATTTTTTATTTTGTGTAGGATCTAAAAATTGAGAGTTCTATATCTGTAACCGTCCATCCCATTAATGGAAATAGCAAAAATACACTCAGACAATTTAGAAACATTTGTCAAGAACCCTTTACTTGCCTGAGTATTCTAAAATTCATGTCCCATGACTATTTCTGAAAAATATCAGCCTAACAAGACTAGCACAGTAGCTACTGAAAAGTAGGGGATGCCCATAAAATGTAGAACAAAAAAAAACAAGACCATCCAGATGGGCAGAGCAGATTGGCTTCTTAATTCACTTAATGGGACATGTGCTGAAGTCTTTGGATGAGTTGTTTGAACCACTAACTCATCACAGCAGGAATATCTGAATTCCATAAGACCTCAGTTTCAAATCTTGGTTGTGTAGTTGCAGCTCTACAACTGAGGCTGAGGAGGTAAGAGATGAATAAACAATCTCCATGCTGAGAAGTCCAGTTCCCTAACTTCTCTACAAAGTGATATTTAACTTATTAGGAACAAACAAAGTCAGGTCATCTCAAATATTCAAACATCATTCTCTAAAAGAGAAGTAACAGTCTGAATGTATACAGGCCTGCAAAGATGGAAAAGGATAAGTTCCAGTGTGTAAACATGGATAAGTTCCAGTGTAAGAGTTTTAAAGAAAGCGTTAGAAAGGAAGTAGTAGGTTTTAGGAAATATATTTTCTAGGTTATATCTTCCTTATGTTTGGTTGTACCACTTCTATTAAGATTAAACAGCTTTGCAATTCAGAAAATTCTCAATCATTTAAAAAAACTATTTACAAATTCTCAAAACTTATCCTGAATTGACCAGTAAAGTAATTATGAACAACACGCATATGAATATAGTAGGCAAAAGGTCTGAATACTGGAAGCTTCCACATCTGAGCAAAAGGCAAAGGGAAAAATCCATTTCACCTACTGGCAGTGGGGTATGAGTTCACATGAACCAGTACTATAGGAGAAAATTACCACTAAAGATGTAAAAAATGAAATGAGGTCCAAATTCATCAAGTTTTAAATGACTGGGTCTTAAATAAACAATTTGTTTTTATTCCTATAACACTCTCCTAATGCTCAAGATCCTTATAACAATATCAAGTCTTACTTTTCACACTGTTTATCTGCACTGCATTACTTCTTTGGTTTCTCAGAGATACATTTTTGCCATATTACCTTGTAGTGTAAGAAACCAAAGGTTTTTTGGCCTATGACCAGAAACTGACATGATACGATTCAGAAGAGTTTTAAGAGCCACATAAAATGCTTTGAAAATAATTTTGGAAGATGAAGGCATACCAAATCTGGTTATGATTATTTTCCCACTGTAATGTTATGTGTGTATGGCAGGTATGGTACATAGAAAAGGCATAGATAGAAAATTAATTTTCATTGCTTTTTCTATGGAAAACATACTTAACTCAGTGCCCAGAAAAATACTGATAAAATACTAAAAGAGTGTTTTAAAAAAATTATGAAGCAAAAATATACTTAACAGATTTTAACTGATTATTTGTGCAGTTCATTTAACTGATGGGATGTTGTGAAACACAGATGGATGTGCTGCACTGAACCCACTCAATTCTTTACAAACATTTAAAACTTTATTAGCTGATAGATTAGGAGAGATTTTTTTTGATTTTTGTTCCTGCTATTTTCATATGTTCAACATATGGTAAATCTCTCTGAAGCCCAGCTGACACTAGAAATCAATAAAGCCTACTTGCACTTATGTCCAAGCATCATTTGTGAATGGCTTTAACTGTACTTTTATTAATTCAAATGCTATGATAATCTTCTGGTCAATAAAGAACAAGTCATGAGATTCATAAATTCCATTTGTCACAATCTATTATTGGGTAGAGTTTTACAATATTTCATCTTCTTTCTTTCTTCCTGGGTTGGGTATTTCATTAAATTCTAAGTAACCAGTTTAATGCAAAAAGTAAGTTGGAACTTTGCTTTTAACTGGCTTTGACCTTTTTTAAAATGATTCCAGCGCAGTGTGTCATATACAACAAGCTGTAATTACGCAATCCCTAAAAGCATGAATTAGTTTAATGTAACAACAGGTTATCCAATTTAAAAATGGATTTACCTTTCTAAGGATGAAGTTGCATCAGTGTAAAAGTGAGTATGAGCTTAACAGCTTCCCAGCTCCAGCAAGATGCCTCCTCCAAGTTTGCCTTCCCTCTCTTGAATTTTGATATCCTAGTATAAACTTCAGCAGAAAATAAAGTTATCAGATAATTATTTTCTAATTACATAAAGTTATTTAAAGGTTGGATATAAAAAAAAGTATAACATTTCTCATAAGGGATGTAAATACTTATTTTGCATTTCACTGTACATTTGCACCTTGACCAGCACTTTTCACCAAACTCCTCTCTGCAACAATGACCTTATGAAGTTAAACATGTTAGCTTACTGTGTTTACTGTAACAAGACCTCTCTATTCCAAATAAATGTCTAATGCTTTGTGAGGTCTGAAGATTTAGCACCCACTTTATTATCTGTATTTTCGCTTTATCTGTATTTTAATCATCTGTAGCTATCAAGCCCAAGCATACTCAATTGCATCAGTTATATTGTGAACTTTATTTTGCCTTTATTAAAATCTGACTCCTTGCTCACTGGCTATACTTATAATTTTCACCTTAGGGGCAAAATATTTTGCCCCAATAGATAATTCTGATAAATGAATAAAAAGCTTGGATGCCTCTTATTTCAATGTATGGTTTTTACACTTCTTTGCCTCCTCGCATGGACATTCAGAATGAAGATGGTACCTAATGACATTTTACAAATGTCAGAAAAGGTGTTACACACCTGTCCCATCACAGGTGTGTAACTCTACATTCCCTTCACCACTTAAGCATGCCAGTACTCACTTGGCTCATTGACCAATATTCCAAGAAAGTTTGCTTGTTTTGGTTTTGATTTTGCTGGGTTTGCTAGAGCTGGCGAGATTATGCAACTGTTTAATATTTTGGTTCTATTTTAGTATTTCGAGATCAAAGGCCTAGAAACAGTTCAGTAATTCTACAGCCTCTTGGAAAGAATTTCATGGTGATTCACAACAGTGACTAGGTTCCACCTGAGAACAAGCTAATATGGCCAGCTCTTTGCAGAATTGTTGGTAAGGTGGAATATTACTTTAAAAAATTAATTTTCTAAGATAACATCTGTTAAAACAATATTAGGTACTGTTAGTCAGTTAATTACCAAAGTGAGATTTTATGTCATGTTTAATATTTTATAATCTTAACTAATTTTCTTTGGACATGTATTAAAAAAAAAAATAAATAAAGCTCACTACACTGTCACTTAGCCACAAAATTCTTGAGGAGTGTTCAGATCACTACTATAACAACAAATTGCATAAATTCAGAACATGAACATGATTGAAATGTCAAATTAAGTGGACTGACAAGCACTATTAGAGGAAGATAGACAACTTACATATTTTCATGCAATCCATGAATGTAGAAATGGCTGAGACTCCTTGAAAACTCTTCCCCTCAATTTTGAGAACTTCCCTGCACTGGATAGTATTTAATCACTGAAAAAGAAAAGATTCGTATACAGTGCTTTAAGTCTTGAGGTCCTCCATTGTACTTTAAAGTAATATTGTTTGGTGTTCTAAGAATGTCCAGGCCTTTTTTAACTGCAAATTTCATTTTCTATTACTGTAATCAATAGAGCCTCCAACTTTACAGCAACACAGACATTTTATACAGAAAATAGGATTCTGCTCTGTAGTCTTTGAGGGTAGAGGGGTAGATTAAAAAAAATGCAGAAAAATCTCTTCCTCTTTGAATTTTGTTTTACCAGCTTTTTAAATAAAAATTTATGACCTATCACATCATCTTGGCTATGGTTTATCTCTAGACCAATATCAATAAATAGGAAATGTGATTTCTCCAGGAATCCCAAAAATGGGAAAATCCAGAAACCTCATTTTCTGCACTGCTGATAACAAAGGGCAAATGCAGAAACCATAAGAGAAACCAACCCTTCCTATACAGCTCTGATGAGATCCCACCATTTCCCTTAGACTAACAGATAACAGCTCTCCCATCAAAAGGGCTTTTAGCAAATATTATAGCAAAATTAGCCTGTGCTTTATCTGAAGTACCACATCTGTAGCTGGCTCATGATAAATATTTCATAAGGGGTTTTTGGTGGTTTTTAACAGATTATGTTATTCATTTTTAAAAATAAAGCAGAAAAGGTACCGCAAGTCAAGTACTTGGGTTCCACTCAGATTGGATTAATAAACCACATCTGACCTGAGGCAAGACATTTAGCCTGGTGTTGTCTCTAGCTGTTTGTAAAAATGAACCTAAACATAGCCCAGACTCTCCTCAGTGTTTTCCCCAGTGAGAATGGTGATTTAAAAGCATTATTTATTTATCTGTCTAAATAAATACTACCCATGAACAAAGTGTGGCAGCGGGCATAGCTGCTGCATTATCCTCATTCTTGTGCCTTCTACAGAACATTTGACTGCCCGCGCTTTGGTCAAAAATGTATAGAAAATGAAAATCTATTAATCAGCAAACTTCTCCTTGCTACATTTCAAGATTAGGCCTTTGGTAACAGTTTGTTAATTATTTGGTTTTGCCTCTAGATTCGGTGACCTTTGATTATAAATCAGAACCATGTAAGGTCAGAACTTCAAAGAGAAAAAGAGCTAAACAGGAAGAATATTCCTAAATCCTGAATCCAAAACAACTCAGAGGACAAAGGCCAAGAATTTGGTGTAAGTTTTAGAAAGCAGTAAAACCTTTAATATAGAGGCCATGTAGTGCATATAATCTACAGGGAAGGGTTGCCATAAGGACACAAATATCATTGATTTCCATCTAGATGCAGAATACATTCTGACAGTAGGTAAAGGGTATTTGAAATATTTTGTTTGCATGTCAGCTACTTTGGCCTAAAGGAGTTTTTTCCTATATCACAATATATATGCATTGCTAGCCTGTTAATCATGGAGAATACACTACTCCTCAATATTTTAATATAAATACACACACAAAACCAAAAAAAGGTTTGGAAATAGAAGACATGTATCCGCCAGAGAAAGAAATAGTAATATGTCAAGAGGGTGATCCTTTTATTTAAAAAAATTTCAAATTACAGTCAAATAATGACAATTAGACAATCAATGTGTTTTTCTAAAAACAACCTAACTTCAAAAAAACAGGAGTCTTTATTACATAATATAAAATTTTCACTTTGCCACACCTTTTCTTTCACACTTAGCCAAAGAGAAGAAAACTCAAAAAATAAATTCTTCAATTATTAGAAATCAAACCAAATATTCTATATCTGGAACAAGATGCAACGAAAAATATGTAGAACATACAATTTATTTTCAGAAACTAAAAAATATAGACCATAATAACATTATTTGAAACCATCTCTTTAATTTAAAACTGAGTTCAACAAAGTATCTCACTGCAGGTCCTGCTTAATATCATTCAGTCATTCTGTTCATATGCCTCAGAAACACAGAATTTAGCTTTCTTTTATCTCTAACCAGTAGCATGGTAAGATCACAAGCTGAATAGATCCTGAAATGTTATTTTAGTAGGCTGTAGGAAGTTTATAAATTTAGCATTGCTATGAAACATATTCCAGTGTTCTGGTTTTTTTCAGGACTGCTCAACATACCAGACAGTTGTGTTACAACTTTAGTAGCTTGCTGATTCTGAAGAGTCTGTTTTTTGAAGTCATTTCTGGCCCCAAAGAAGTGACCTTTTGTCACCTTCAACGCATCAACTGCTCTCTCATATGACATTCAAAATGATAGTTTAGCGCTTTGAAAGCACTTAGGACAAACGTTGTCTTATGGTGAAGCCTTTGTCTTTGAATGCTATTATTCAGTTTTCTTTCCAGCTTTCTGAGCAGTTATGTTCAATAGAGTCAGATTCGAAACAAGTGCTGTACATGTGCAGTGCAGCACTTCCCTTCCACTGCCAGTTCCTGCTATTCATCCACTCTTGTGCTGATAAAAGGGATTACATTTCTCAAATAGTTTATCTGTGATTTTCATTTAAGCAAAACATGCCATTTCTCAGTTGCTTAAGGAGGCTTCCAACCTTGAGCCTTCTCTGCCTTCTAGTCCAGCAGAATTCCCTTCTCAGCAGCAAACTATTTCACCACTACATTCTAGTTTTTTAGGGCAATGGAGCCAAAATCCTAAGCTGGTATAAATTACACAGCCTCTGTCTGGGGCAGTGGAGCATAATAATCTCAGCTGAGAGAGCAGTTTAAATTTTTGGTATCCATCTTTCTCAGACTAAAGTAATCTCTAACAAGTAAATGCAAGTCATCATTTGAAGCACGCTCCCATGCAAAAATGTTAATTGTAGTCACTGGGAAATAAATTTTTAGTTAGTGAAGAAGGTGTAGAACAGTTCTGAAAATATTGGCCAATGTGAGAAGCAGAGAAGCTGAGGACAGCCAAGTGGTCAAACTTGTGAGCTCCAGTGATAATCTTCAGAGGATTTACCGGAACCAAGACTCTCTGACAATCCTTTTATAAATTAAAAAAGAAATACAACCCATATTTTTTATGTTAGTCCTATTCTTCTTCAGATCTTGACCAGACATTTATCTGATATGTGCCTGCAAAATAACAAAATAAAATCTAAAAAATAATAATTTTTTTTAAGGAAATAATAGAGATCCTCTTAGCTCAGTACTGAAGAAAACAAAATAATTGACACATGGATAGCTTACGGTTTCTTCAAGGCAATTTTGTACTGCTATTTAACATGTTATAAAATTCAGCAAAGTGGCTAACTGATACAAGAACTTGCAAGAATTCTCTGTCAACATACATGAAGAGAAAAAGCATTTGGCTACTTGGTATACATATTCAGATTTCACAGAATGGATTATTTCAATCAAAATTAACACGGACATTTATGCCCTTTTTTCCCCTCTTACATCACATTTTCAGTGACATAATTAAGTTCAGTGGAGTTATTTCTAATTTACAACATAGCATGTGAGAAGGATCAGATCATGAGAGTTTAATGTACCTAACATCACAATATAAATAAGCAAACTTCACAGTGAATGAGAAGCCTCTAAAATAGATAGGGAGCTTAGTACAGGAATATCATTATGTTGGGTGGGAGAGGTTTAGTACTTTTTTTCTTTAAAAAAAACCCAAACCAAAATGGCAACAACAAAACCCAAATTTCAGCAATATTGTACATATTTGTATTAAACTTTCTGGATTATTTCTTGGAATTTTAATGTCCTTCTCTCTTTGACAAGGTCAGGTCTGCTTTCTCTTCTAGGCAGCTCACAAGATTCAAGTTATAGCTAATTGGTTTGATTATTTGTTCTGTAACCTCTAATTCCCCATGACCTTTTCCAAGCCCATTTTCAATTTAATGAGCCAAACTAGTAAAGCTTATACTGGACCTTTGATGAGACCTGTCAGAATGTCTTGACAAATTAAGTGTTCCACATTCTAGGTTACTTTCAGACCAAATGCAACTGCAAAGTTAATGTTGTTATTTTTCTAGTAAGGTATACCATTTATCTGTACAGAACCATTGATTTTCAGGGAAAAAAAAATCTCTACCAAACAAAAAATATTTATTTTTCTATACTACCCATACAGGCTGGTACCTAAAATTAAATGTGGATATATATTTGTATGTATCCAACATTGTAACTTTAATCTTTTTCTTATCCCCTTCTCTACTTTATTAAGGTACACTGACTTATACAAGAAATCCACCAGGGTGAATACTGTAGGTAGGATAGAAACATCCTTGCAGAGTACAAACATTCCTAATTAAAAAAAAAAAAAGGATTAAGAAAACCTGAACTTTTCCCCTAAGCTACATTATCATTGTTTATCATGAGAATAGAGAACTGTCAAAACGAGGGAGGTATAAGTGTTTGGTGTCCTGATTTAGACTTTATTAATAAAATTATTACAAATGGCATGACTTCCCTTTTTAACAAAACAAAAAATAAAACTCCCTTGCCACACCCTGCCTGCTTTTGACAGTGGGATGCAGTGTTGACTTGTTTCAGGAAAGCTGTTTTCTCTTTAGCTTTGAAAGATGTACTTATTTTTATAAAATTATCTCTCTGAAATAAATCCCAAAAAACTACATTATCTAGCATAATGAATGGTTGGGACATGCAAAATGGTAGGAGGAGAAAAAGGGCGGGGGAAAAGGTGCTACAAGAGTAGCTAGTTGACACCTTCTGGAAGGGATTAGGTACCTTACAATTGATTTAGTTCATCTACACCATTCTTCCTAGCACTTGCTCTTCCTATACCATAGCACAAAGACGTCTTTATGATGTCATCCTTTACAAACTACATGTGCTATCCAGTAAGTTTCTGAAGAGGCTTCTGAGTTTTGTTTAGATATTATTTTTTTTTTTTTAGTATTTTTAAGGTTCTTACTCTTAAATTAGATTTTCTATTATATTGGTTTAGAGCAACTTTATATTTAACTTACATGAATATAGTTCAAACTAAAAACTGAAGCTTAATGCCTTGGTGAGTTTGAGCTAGACTTGTGCATGTAAAGTTAATCCTACACATTGATTTTTAAAATTTTTTTCTATTCCTTAAGTGAGGTATTGAGGCTGTATTTAACCTCTTTTATAGTAATCATGTATCGTGTGGATCAATTTTTTTTTTTTAATATTAGAGCAATATTTTTCTCGTTCAAGAAAAATCAAGAGATATTGCTGCACATTATTAATTAAGATAAGGAGATATCAGCATATTTCTAGAGCATTTACAGTCATGTTGTAATTGGAATGAAAGGCAATTTGATAGCTGAGATTATACAATATCAAAGGACAGGAAGGTGGAAAAACCTCCCAAATGCTGACCTCTGGCCCAATAAAAGGAAAGTGACAGAGATATAATTATCCCTACACAGAAAGAAAGACAAAATCATTCCTAAGAAGGCAGGCAAGAGAAGATGAGATGTGCAAACTGGCAAGGATTAACATTGTAAGAAATGCTAGTATTAAACTGCAGCTGTGACAAAAACCTTATTCTTTACATTCATACTCTTCTGTAGGTGAATTATTTATCGATGAATCCTGAAAATGGTGGAAGGATTACCATTTCTGGGTGTTTACAGAAGCATGTGCGAAGGCAAACGATACAAAGCAAATTAGCACAGTGACAATTGTCAGTACACATCCCTATTCCCTGTACCATGCTGCCTCAGGGAAGGAAAAAATGGAATGGAATATGCACAACCATCTTTTTTACTCTTGATGTTATTCAGTCAGCATTAGGTAGAGGTAGTAAAGTGACTATACAATGTACCAAGGGCTCATCTGTCTCACTGGTAAGGCTGCAAGCACAGTGCTTTTACCCTGAAGGGGCTGAAAATATGGATTGTGACAGCAGGTCTGTATCTTTTTAGTGCAGCATGTCAAACTGAAGAAAATAGGGAAAGCAACATGGGACAAATGTTTTAACCTCACAGTACCATGCTACAGTAATGAGATACTACAAGTCTTATCTTTTTCCCTGGTAACATTTGCCAGGAGCAATACCTTCAGCTTAGGACTAGTCTTGTTTTGTACATGTTCTGCTATACACTGGCAGAGAAAGTTTTTAATATTAACTGTTTCTAAATATCCCCTCTATTCCATTCAGAAATAAATAAATCTCTTAGTCAATATAAATAGCTTTCTTTTCAGATCAGATAAAGGATATGTAAACTTAAATGTTTTTTAATAGTCAAAAACTATTTTGAAAAGATCTTGAGATATAATAATTGCCAAAGGAAAAATTAACTCCAGTTAGGAAAAATCTCCAGACAGGAAAATCTCAATAGTTTCCTTAACAAAATTCAAAACATAAACCTCTGATACTGCATATCTTCAAGGGTCAGATAGAGGTTCATATTTTTTTGAGATTCTTCTTCTTCTATTGTTAGCAATGGTACAGGCCTGCTAGACAGTGAAATGCATAGTTAAATAGTGTATCTGAGCAACAGAGAGGTTTCTGCCACTCCCAGATCCTCACCCCCCAACTGGCCTGTTTTACTTCCATTCCTCAAGAAAAGAGGATGCAAAATCCTATGTAATGATCATAAAATAGTTTGAACTGTAAGAGACCTCCGGAACCCTTAAAGTTTACAGAGTCCAACCCCTCTGCAATGAGCAGGGATATCTTTGACCAGATGAGGTTGCTCAGAGCACCGTCCAGCCTGACTCAGAATGTTTCCAGGGATGGGGCATCCACCACCTCTCCTGTGGTCAGGGCAACTGTTCCAGTGTTTCACTACCCTCCTCACAAGTAATTTCTTTTATACATGTAGTCTAAGTCTACCCATCTATCATATATCTATCATCTCTTTCTATAATCTACTGTCATTTCTCAATCATATCTCTCTTCATCACAGTTTTCAGTTCAACAAATCAAATAGATAAGAAAGAAATCATTCAATATTCAATAAAGCATTAATTAAATCCAGGGGGCAGGATTGCTGAATATTAATAAAAACATGGTGTTTGCTTTTCTAGATACATATACAGAGGTGATTCTACTGCTGATTTCAGTGTGAAATAATTTGTTAATCATAAGCAGACAGCCAAAAACCAAGTACTACTAACAGAGTTGGCAAGGGCAGGAATTCATTTTCGATTTCCATGGGGTTTTTTCTGCCTAAATTAATCATGAGACCACTCAATACATTATTTGTTGTTTTCTAGCATTAAAGCTGTCATAGTTTGTCACAGATCAGAAAACACACCAGTGTGCCTTAGGCAATGAGTCACATGCCATCAACAGCACCCAATGTTAAAAGGCCACAAAATGAAAATTCTTCACCCATATCATTAGGTGTTCTCTGTGGAATACTAAAGGAAATACTTTGGGAATGCAGATTTGAAGGCCAATGCTAGCAGAATCATTCTCAAATAAAAATCAGGAAATTAGATCATGTATTTGGAACTAATAATTGAACCTCTTCCACTACAGAAGAACTTTATCTCCCTCTCTGACAGTGAAACAATGCATTGTCATAATTTTGCTATCATAGTAATACTAATATATCCTGATCGTGTGAAATACAGTTTTTCTTTCTCAAGAAGAGAGAGCTATTTTTTGCTATTTACCATGGGTTTAGGTTGACATATTTTATTTACATCTTGTTTCTCCCCATCTAAGGTTTCATACTGATGGTCCTTTGAGGAAGTTAAGTGCCCCAAAGCACTACCTCTTTCAGTGTTTTGTTGAATTTGAATTAAGCTTCCCTGTAGTAAGTTGCAAAATTGTTCAAAATTGACTCTAGGCATCCTAAGAACCCTAAAGCTTCTAAGGGACTTGTTTAAAGCTAAAAACTGAATATCTCCTAAAGGAAAACTACATGTCAGATTTATATTATAATGTGTTATTGTGCTTTTTGTTCTAATTGGGTTTGAAGCCAAAATGCTGTTGTTTCGCAAATGCTTTTGTTATTATTATTGCCATATAGAAAACCAAACAATGAAACAGCATAACAACAACAACAACAAAAAAGGGCACCAAAACAATAGCAATTCTGGCAATTTTTCCATTCATTATTTATTTTTTTTAATTTACAGTTTTATGCCAGTTAGGAGGAAGAATTTTTAATGTTTATCTTGAAGCACAGTGACAGATTGCTTTTCATACAAATGAAGGAAAATTACTTTGAGTGTCAGAGAGAAAAATATTTTAGTTTTAAAATTTTAGCTAAGCCTCAAGAATTAGATAAGGAATATGAAAAAGTAAACAATATCTGCCAATAAGGGATATGCTATCATCAGCAAATTTGAACTACTACTATGCACTTGAGCAATACTAAAATGCTCTTTAATGCTAAGAGTGAAAGCATCCAAATATGATATGCCTAAATGAACTGTTTCTTTAATCATAAATTAATAACCTAGGCTCTCAAGGTGGTCCAACCTTTTAGACTAAGAGAGCTAGTGTGGCTTCAGGACTGTGTGCACACCTGTAAATAAAATGGAGTGAGGAGCTTCAGCTGAACACTCCTTAACCACTACTAAGGAAATCCTCCTCCCGAGGAATGTTTCCCCTCAGATCCAGTTCCTTCATTCATAAGTTATCTGAAATTTGGGTATTCTCAACAAGCCTGTGAAGGTGCCAGTACTGGCCCAGTGAGACTATGCCATGCTTCATTACTTTGAGATACAGCATAACACTCGGACCTTAAATACACAAACCAGCAGAAAATCACTGCACTCAAAATTCAGGAGTAGTAACTATTCAGATTCTTGAAAGAAACCTTTAAATTGCAGTTTACTGAAGAGATTAAAACACTGTTCTCTCAATGTCTATATGTTTCTGCACTACAGGAAACAGATGGCCTTTGACATCCACCAACCTTTGGAAAGAAAAAGGAAGGGAGTTCAAACACAAGTCAAGTCAATGGGTGTTTCAGGTTGCCTACTTACAAATCCTTTACAAGTTTATATCTCAACCCAATCTACACAAGAGGAATTCCTACCCTATACACACTTGTATTTTAATTCTTGGTAAGAAAATAATAGAAAAAGGTTAAGTACCTTTTATACCATAGTTGTAATATACTTGAACACTATAGAAAAATCTGCATTATAGGAGACCAATTTTAGTGCCACCCATACCAGTTAGTTCACAGTACAGTTAAAGAATCCATGGAAGAAATAATTGAAAATGTTTGTAATCTAGGCTATATCTTACTGGAACACTTTTCAACACTTTGCATAGTGGCTAGTGTAGATCCTGAGGATGCTTATTCCATAGGCTACCAGTATTTTCACCCAGTTAATGTAGTTCAGGATGCTTTGATTTTAAGTTTTGGCATTAGATAGACTTCATTAGGTACAGAAGACTTTTAAACTCTCAGATTTGTTCATATTATGGTAATGATCTACAGTAGTGGGCAGACTGTATGATGTGAAGGTTCTAGTATAAAAGATCTATAAGCAAGCCAACATGCTTTTTGTATTAATCAATTACCAATGGGTCATAAAACTCATTGATAATTTCATCTGCTTTCAACTCACAGCCTAGATTAGAAGGAATGAAGATGGGTTTTGATTCATTTAAATGAATATGTATTCATAACAGAAACAGGGTTTTAAAAGAATGGTATATATCTAGGAGAGAAAAATACCTCTGTCTAATCTGGGAATTTTTATAATATACTTGTTACTTCATTGAGTTATCACAAAATTTATCTTTTTTTTTTCAATATACATGTCATTAGAATAAAGCATGATTTCTTAGGATGTCTCCCTTAATTAAAGTATCAAAGGCTTTTTCTCATTTAGAAGCTAAGCACAATAGGAAGAAGGAAGTTTACATGCTTGCAATTTCAAGCAAGGATCAAGACATTGTTCCTCAGCATGACTCATAACCAGGAATTCATAGCTGATTCCTGTTAGGTTGCACATCTGCATCTGGCCCATGTCCTCTCACAAGGTATTGTGCAGAAGATATACCAAAAGCTGTAAGACAATAATTCTCAAATATGCCAAGGAGACTACTAAAACTGAGCTATTTCAGGCTACTGGAAATGACTAATGAGAACTGTTTCAGCCATTATTTGCAAATATTTATTCTCCAAGGCACGAGGCCATAATTACCAAGGTTTTAACAATGCAAATACTGGGTAGGTATACTTCCCAAACATTTTTAGCCTATTAATATTATGTTGCATAAAGAGTAAACAAGCCACTACTGCTATCTTTAGGTATATATAGGTATTTAAACAGAATAAAATAACTTAAAAATCATATTGATTTTCTAAGAAGGACCAAATTACTTTTTTTCTCCACTTTTTTTTTGTTTGTTTTTCTTTCTTTTGTTTTTAAATTCTTCATTAGCACAAACACAAAACTTATTCTGGAAGGCAGAATAGAAACCAAACTCATGCACTAGGGGAATTAGAGAGTGTCTCCCACTACAGATTGCCTGTGAATTCTTCTGACATATGAAAGAGACAGCTCCATAGACGTGTCTCATTTCCATCCCCTAAAGACTTCATCTACCAATTCTTCTCATGCATTCTTTTCTCTGTGTGCATGTGCCCACATCCAGGACAGGTTTTCCTGGCATTTCAAAACCTGTTGTCAATGGAATTCAAAAGGATAAATGGGCTTGCAGTCCTACACGGTAATCAAGATTCCACTGCGAGGTATGCTGTAAACTCCTGGAGGTGAAAAAGATACTCTACCCTAAAGAGCATATAGCCCTCTTGCACACATATGGAACAAAGACACTGGAAGAAAAAAAGTCCCCAACCACACAAGGTGGGAACAGAGACTGGGCCAAGCTAAACCCTTGGATGGGTGTTTTGTCCATGAAAAAAAAAAATCTGAATTAGACTTTCTAATCACACTTCACAGTCATCTGAAAAATCTTACTTTCTCTCCCCTTCTATATCAGTATTTGTTGGGACCTACCACAGAAAGCAGAACATGAAACAATGCAATGATACATAGAAACAAACAGATCCACATCTGTGTAAAAAACTTTATAAATAATCCTACTGCTTTTCATTTTGCTGTGCTCCAAGTTTCTCTGGGAAACAGAACACTCATTCCTCATAGCTTTAACCCCATATTTAACTCTCCCTATGAACAGTCACTTCATAATGAAAGTTCAATTCTGTAAATTACAATCCAGTGCCCTTTCTTTGGTGTTAATGGCAGATTCACTTGATAAGGACTTGGAAAGTGTGTTCCAGACTAAGTGGAAATATTTTCTCCACCACACAACAAGAGTTATTGAATATAGTTAAACAAAACTGTCTTGTAGGAAATTTTGCCTACTTTCAACAAGATTATGTAAGGTTTTCCTTTATTTCCATCACCAGAATATCATCTGATAAAATTAAATTTTCTTACAAAAATTAATCTTTGGCTCCTAACAGTCAGTGATTAAAATTCAAATCACGTCATTCCAGAAAAGAAAGTATTCATAGTAATATTATAACTTTACTTATATGAACAATCATTTCAACTCTTAAGGAAGCTTCCCAGTATGACTATTTGTGAGACTGTCACTGCTGGGACTAAAGCCTCTTTACAGCAGCAGCTTAACTCCCTACTACACACCCAGAGACACAGACAAAGCAGGTTTCCCTTAGCAGAGCCTCAGATGTTCAGTTTCACAAACCCATTTATTCATGGCACAGTAACACAGAAATAGCCTGAGCTGGTGCCTCTGAGGAGCCCCACAAAGGAACCCCTGGTCTTTCATGCATCCCCTCACACCTACCTGTGCTCAAGTCCCACTGTTCCTCCCGAGTCTTTGGCTCTTGCTGTCTCTCCCAGGGTCTGCTCACCTGCCCAGTGCCCCTGGTCTTTGTGCCCTTTGTGATCCCAAAGGCTGGCAGTTCACGGCCTCTTGTCTCTCTGGGTTCCTGCCCAGAGCTCAACCTACACTTGAAGTGCAGCCTGCAAATCAAGCTATCTGCACCAGATGTGCTCTTCCACACTAACCATACTTTTGCAAACAGAATTTCTTTTCAAGAGATTTCCTAGACAAAGAGTTATTTTCTGATGAGAGGACAACTTTTATCATCTCTCCCTGCATTCAGGTAAATAGGCACCTGAGCCACAAAGTTTTTTGTGCTTTGTCGTAGTTTACATTCAGAGGCCAAACCAATTGATTAAAATGGCAACTAGCAGGTCCATATAATGCGGTTACAGGGTGGCCCAATGATCTCCATGTGCACTTCATTAGATCTAATTGCATTGAAGTGAACTGTAATTCACTGTTAATCTAAAACAGCCAAGAGGATGGAGATCTTCACACAAAGTGCAGTCAGGTAAGTAATTTCAAGCGTGCTTTGTGTCCTTGCAAATTACAGTGGAGTTAAGAGAAAGCTTGCATATTACTGACAAAATGAAAAAGCCAGTAATTGGTAGATCAGGCTGGAGACAAAAAGGCTTAATACCTAAGTGCAATGCAAGTTTTGCTGGCAAAAATATCAGGGATAAATTAGATATCCACAGTTTTGCTAGAATACTATTTAAATAATTTCTTATTTGTTCAAGGTCTCATCCCACTCCCCAGTCTTCATACTCCTGAAAAAACCCAAATATTTCTGCATACAGAATACTCAGGAATAGAGTGAGTTTCTGCTTAAAACTCCCCTGTGTGTTATACAATGGAAACTTTATTGCCAGCTATTTGCAAAGCCTTATGTTCCTGGAGATAGTTTCCCCTCTAGATTATGAGAAACAAAACAAAACCCAAAACAAACCAAACAAACAAATCAAATAAGCAAGGGAAACAAATTAGAAGTACAGGCATTTCAAGGTTAAATCCAAAATCTAGCCTTTAGGCAGCATAAATGGTTACTTCAGCTAACATCTGAATACTATTATAGGTTTCAGATTAGGCCTCTCATAACTTAAGCTCTTCCTGTTTCTGACCTAGTAAGTCTTACTTTGCGTGTCCAACACATGGAGAACAATTTAAAAAGATAATGAAAAAAAATCAAATGCCATCACCCAAGCAATATTATGTAAGACTGATAAGCTTATCCACCCAGAAACTTTAACCAGTCAAGCTGAATATTCATAACTCAGTTTCTAACTGTACTACTCATTAAAACAGCATTTAATTTGACCGCACTGTGAGGCATCAGATCACGGAGTGGGACTATGCTCTGCTGGGTAGCATGAAGACAAAAACTGTCACTTCCCAGGGACTGCAAAACAAACTAGACAGACCAGTGGGGTGTAAGCAGGTGAGCAAGGAAACCAGGAAAGTAAGAAATGAAACATCCGCAGAACACCCACAGCCTGACATTTCTTCTCATTTCTTTCATAGGCATCGTAACAAGGGAGAGTTTTAAGGACTTGAATTTAATGAGGTCATCTTTTAAACATTTATGGCAACTTTAAAGTAGAGGGTCAACATAGAAGAAAGCACAAAAGTGCTTGTTTGAAAATCTAACAAGTGGGCAATGAAGGTATAATCGAAGGCAGAAGCTGACAATTCAACAGAAAGAGAAGACAGACTACACTGCATTCTTGTATCAAACAATAGAGAGAGAGGCTTTGTTGCAGCATTCACCTGGATGTGATGAACTTGTCAAGGCCAGAAAAAAACTCTATTATCACAACTGAGACATAAGATGTTAGGAGCATGAACAAGAGTTTTAAATGTTTCCCTATCAATCTAAACAATCATCTGAGAGATGTTTTTCAAAAAGGAATTGCATGAATAAGATGAAACTTACCCAGGAAGAGGTCTGATGTTATGATGAAACTGGCCTCCATGAGAGTCAAGGTAGAAGAAAATGAAAGCTAAGCAGGGAAGGTCTCAGGCAGAGGAAACATCTCTAATGAATTGTTCTAGCTGGATCAGTCAATTCCATTAATTTAGAGGTGATGCTAATAAGAAACAAAGATTATATTATGAGAAAAATAGAAAATAGTCCAGAGGCGATATCTTTGTTTAAATCCCTGGCACAGCAGTTCAGAGATGGTAGCTGAAACAGAGTTTGTACACAAGGTTACTGTGCTTTTTCATTTATTAATTTAAAAATACATATTACAAGAGATGGCCTGCACACTTACACTAAAGAAGAAAGTGGAGATTACATTTTCCAGCTTTCCCGTTGCTTGGAAGCTTTTTCTAAAATTAGGGGAAGCAAAAGATGATGTATGAAAAATATGTCCATGAGCCAGCAACTACACATTAATGGCTACAATATAGTGTAAAAACAGAAGCTGTCAAAGGCAATGTGTAACATTGCTGCATTTACTTGACAGACAGGTAGATAATCAGGCTTATAAGAATTGCTCACTCTCAAGCCATGGGAAAGTATTTCAATTTACTGTATACCAAAAAATATTTTTTTATTTTACTTAATTATTTATGATGAAGGGATTTATTTAGAACTGTTGGTAAAAACTTCTTCATCCCTTGCGGTGGGATATTTCTTGAGAGAAATTAAGTAAAGTTCTGCATGAAGCTTCACAGATTACAAATCAGTACTAAAAGCACCTGGTGATAAATTTCTCAGTTTCATTCAGTTTTAAAACCCTAAAAATGAGAGTTAAATCCCAGACTTCATTTGATCCAGGATGCAACCCCCATCAGTGTTTCTTTGTTTGTGTAAGGTGTCACAAAATGTCCAAAATATTTTCTCCCTGCTTTCAATCACAGCCAAGCTAATGTTACCTAATTTCTGAGGAGGTCACTTGCACTGGAGAGACTCTGTGATGACCTCTAAAAAGAATAAGGGGTAAATAGAATTAATTCCACAAATAGTGGAAGAAAAAAATATAAGTGTTGCCAAAGCAATAACCACAATTGCCAGATAGAGGAAGGAGATCCTTCCTGAAGCCTAAATTCCAACACTCCTCAACTGCTTTCATCCACTGTGCTTCAACTGACCATCTTCAGTCATCTTTCACATAAGAGGAGGATCTTTAATTCCCTCACTTTATGCTTATGAGAGAAAAAGCATCCATATAAACTGAAAGGACAATTCACCCTGAAGAGTGTCAGATGCTAATGTTGGGAAGTTTAAGTGGTTAGCATTACTTTCTGAACCTACTGCTTGTTTAATTCCAAGTCAATTGCATTACTTCAGGAACAACAGAGAGAAGAAATTTGATATACAACTCTTGTTGCATCATACTGTAGCTTCTTTATAATTTTCCCTGTTCTGATATTTTATGAACAGTGCTTTAATCATTAATTGTCCCTGAAGACGTTATGTTGTAAAATAGCTAAATACACATTTACCCAGGTAGTTCCCACTAAGGATGTGCCTTGCATTAAGTGTTCTGATTACAACTTTATTGTCATGATTTTGTTCCTTTGTTACCAATAAGCAAATTACCAATACACAGTAAGAATACTTCATTAATAACTCTATTTAAATATAATCACAGGATCATATAATGAACATATGATTATGTTCATATAGGATTAGCTGTTTGAGTCAAAGTAGAATATTAAAGCACTAAAACACAGACAGTGTGCAAAAACAATATTTTAACTCAGCGGACTCATGGACTCTGGGAGAATCAGAAACAATTTGCACAAACTGTGTTGCTGGTTGAGTTGTACATGGCAGTGTACGTTCTTGCTTCCTGTTCCATTTAAGATATTCAAAAATTTTAACTGACAGCAAATTACTGTCTGAGACTTTTTTTAAGGCTCTTTTTTGACCATCTTTGAAGGCAGTCCCACCTATTCTTTAGAATCTGTATTTCTTCACTAGCCTCTCCAACACCTTATTTTTGCTTTGAAGGCTTGATTTAAAGCAAGGAAAATCTATTTAATGGTTTGGACAGTGAAGTTTTGATCAGACCCCCAAATTTACACACATCCTGTAGTTGAGTGTTCTGCACTCATATGTTCAGAAGAGTAGTGCAACATATAATCAACACTTACATAGAACAATATTGCAAAGATACGGAGAGTGCCTATATATTAATAGAAAATATCACAGTGTTCCAAATAAAAATGACTGCATGATCAGTTTGTGATTTATTTGCAAGTGCCTGCTGTTTATAGTCCAAGGTAAATTCATAAATTCCTTGCTCTTTCTGGCACAACTTCTTTCAATTTAATATCTTTTATATTTTTTTTCTTAATATCAAAGAAAAATTACCCCTGAAATGTCACTTGATTGATTGTAATGGCCAGCTGTTACAATCTCAATGGAAGTATAAGAACTGCTGCCTAAGGTGCCCTGAAGAGAGCCAAGCCTCATAGCAACTCAGCTCATCCTAAAAAGCACCAGTCTGGAGTGAAAACTGCAATTTAAAATTCTCCCAGAGAACCATTATTTGCAAACCATTGACACAAACAGCTCCAGTCTCCCCATCAGAGTATACCTGGGGAGCTCTTCATCCACAGAGCACTGCATGCTCTCTAACTTTACATACTAGATGTCCTACAGAAATTTTGGTTCTTACAAACGTAAAATGTTTTTTTCTTATTATCCCAAAAGATCATCAATATATTAAAATGTATACTCGGTTCATCTTGATTTTGGATATTTTCAGTACAGAAATCAAGCCGACTATAGAATAAGTATAACAAATGATAGAATCTAAGACAATCTCCTAAAGTTTCTACGTACCTTTAAAGAACAGCATAATATATTCATAAATGACTGGAATTAAGAGGAGCAAATGAATCTATAATTCTGAATCCCTGGAAACATAATCCCTAAGGATTTTTTTTCAGCTAGAAATTCTTGTGAAAAGGTATTTACATGTAAACACTAGAACACAAATATTACTATACAATGGAATATGCTGCACAATTTTCATTTGTTTATACTCACTTTCTACAGAACTTAAAAAACCACAAGCTATTAAAAACAGGTTGAATCTAATCTGATTAATTGATGGAAACCGACATTAAACATGAATATCTGATGCTTCTATTAGCAACGATTCTAAAAATATTCGGAATACTGCATTTTCTTGGTTTTCTTACCCATTTTTAAATTAAATCTGTGTCTGCCTCTCTAGATTATTTACAACCAAAAAAAAATTACAATAGTTATTGATATATCATTGATTTTAAAGTACAGAAAGATTAAGGGTGGAGAACTTGAAGATGTTTGATAGTTTGCAGACTAAAACTACACTCTTCACAGTTCCACTCAGAGAAATTTATATTTCAATATCTATCCTAAGCAACCTAATTGAAACATCAAATACATCTTTAGAAAAGTTTTCTGCTTTATTTTTGGAAAAAAAATAAACCCAAAAGCTTCACAAAAAGAGCATTTCAGTTTTTATTTTTAACCTAATTTTTCTTTTAAAAAAAGAGCATGCGCCTGAATGGCAAAACACACTACTTTTGCTCAGATTCTGCTACATTAGAAATTCAATATGGCCTTTTTTAATGTACCCCAGAGTTCAGCTCAGTTCTGTAAAAAGACCAGGCAATATTCATGCCATATGGCCTGAAGATTTTGCATGTTACTAAATACAGATTAAGGAATTCACCCATTCTTTCTAATGTTCTAGTATTAGTGTATCAAGAAGTTTCTCCTTATATTTATCAAAACCTCTGGTTTTCATATTAGTCACACTTTATCTTCTGATGTCTTTCTAACAGAAATGCTGGGAGAAAGAACATGATGTCATAGCCAGTGACACTCCAATTGTTGCTCTTTCTAAAGAGAAACTGGCTTTTTTTCTCTACAATCACAAAGTTTTCATGTCATCAGCCAAGTTCCAAGCAAATCTGAGAACGAGCAAGAAAGGTGGGAATAAACCAGCCAGCATGGCAAATAGCAAACAATAAGAGAAACACAGAACTCACACAGAGCCAAAGCACTGCAGCCAAATCCAACCAACCAGTGCATACACGTTGCTGCACACACGCTCTGCGGCAGTTGCCTCTGCAGCAAAATACCTACTGAAATCCAACTGTGAACAAGTATTAACAGGCTCATTGCATCAATCCCATGGCAAAAGTGACACTGAGACATGAAGTTGCTGCTAACTATCCACCAGTCATTAATATATCTCCTCCTACTGAGTCCCATCTCCTAACATTCCATCTGTGATGCTTTTTTTACCTCATTTCCAATTCAGCTACTGAAAATTTAATATATAAGTTATATTTCTTGGTTGATGTAAAATGCAGCTCTGAGAAGGCTTCAATCCACAGAACCATGTAACATAAAAGGAAGAATGCTCATTGTAGTCCTCAGTAAATACCTTCATCTAAAAACCATCAAAAGATTTCGGATGACAGTGTGAAGCTTTACAGCTGTTTTCTCTCAAGTTTTTTGTGAGGGACAGAAGAAGAAGAAACTTGTAAAATCAAAAAAAAAAAAAAGACTTTTACTAGACAATACCATTTTTTTTGTACCATAGAAAGAAATAATTTCATACTATTATATTTGATTTTTTTCCTCTAAGGATGCAGTAAAAATATTTATTTTTTTTAATACACAGACATGAAAAAAGGAATTTCTTTGATAATATATAAAAGTCAATATTAAAAATTTTTAAGTTCATTGTAGCTTAAAGTATTTCTTGCCACTTAATGGATTTTGCACAATATATTTAATATTTTTGCTGTGCAGGGAAAACAGAATAAATATTAATCTTTTCCACCAATTAATTTGCTCAATAGTCAGCTTCTTCTAAATGGGCTTTTGCACAGGCTTACAACACCATAGCTAATGAAATGGCACCTTTGTTAACCTAAAGAGAGAAAATATGGAAGTGATAATATAAGTTTTCTCTGACATTTTATTGGAGTGAAAGTTAAAAATATTTGTGATACCCCATCTCCATGGTATGGAGGGACTATAAAGGTTTCTCATCTGTAAGGCCAAAATGGAACTCAAGCCAAGTTAGTAACCAGCAGAACAATTAAATCACTTTTTAGATGTGAATGAAAAGAACTTAAATTTATTTTTCAGAACTCCAAACATGCCACAGCTGAATAAATGCTTGATACGAGAAGAACAGTCTGAGTAAAAGACACATGTGGTCCTTTTAAAAAGCTGAATATCCCATGCAGGAACTTCTTGCAAAAGTTTGTAGCTCTGATATCACGTACTACAAATTGGATTGTTCATATTTATGTCACATACAGTGCTTTATATAACAGCTTAATTTAACTTCTAGCAATGATTCCATGCCTCTAGAATCTGTTCAGACCTTCTGTTTTAACATTGGCAGAGGTCATTTACCTTCCCCCTACCCTTCCTAGTCATACTTCCCAAATCTCCTACAGTCAGTCATCTTGTTTAATGGGCACCTCTCCTTATCTTTCTCTAGTTTTCTTAACACTACTCTTCTACTTCCCTTGGGTGTATATGTGTGTGTATATATATATATATGTATATATATATGTATATTTAAATATTTCAAAGTATTTTTCTTAAAGCATCTGTAAGTTTTCCTTTTTAATATTAAAAATTGTGGAATACCCTATAAAAATTTTTAGTATCACTAATCAATTTCTTTCATTTCTGCTTGAGCTTGTACCTATTTTTGCTTCTTGAGGTGTGTGGTTTTATTCTTGACTACAAAGTTCTTTGCAGGAGGTTTGCAGAACACCCAGGCATGGCAATAGTTCTCACAACGCACAGAGAAGCAGACATTGAAAACCATTTTTGTATTTGGGACCATACCTTGAAAGTATCAAGTTTGTCAGAAAAATACATTCCATTGACAAGAGCAATGATCAATCAATTCTAAAGCAGGTAATTTTCCCAGCTGGAGAATGAGGGAGTCTGAATATTATTTAGGTACAATATGCTAGATCTGGTATAGATGATCAACCCTTACAAATATTACAAAAAGTAGTGTATTGAACATTATCAGTAAGGCTATCTAGATGGTATGATGATGACTTTTACAGAATTTTTGTGTCTCTCCATCAGTAAGAGGCCTACCCTCACAACCCACCTTCTATTTTACAGAAACTTCTATTTTACAGAAGCGTAAAAATATTATAGCATCAAGAAGGCCTACACTGGAGCCAACAAATTTCTGAGCCCTTGCCTCTTGTCCAAATTACAAGACTAGTATGAATTGTTCTGATTTAGGGCTATCATCAGAGAAGCACAGAAGGCCAGAATCAAATAAAGAAGTATAAATATATCTGAATACAACATTACAGTATACTGAAATATTTGATATCTTTCCTGAGGTACATGCGCAAAAATCCAAAACCCAGATTTTTCATGAGATTAAAGCTAAATTTTATATAATATAATTTTTATAGACTTTGATGAACTACTGAGCGGGTGTTTTCTTTCTACACCCAAGCATTCTAATCGGCATTCTACCACTAGGTTCTATAGTCTATGCTTTGATTAAAAAAAAAAAAGAAAAAAAAGGAAAAAGATACAGTATGAAAATTTGGAGTGCTATCCAGACTAGAGGGACACGAAAAATTCTCCAGATATTTTAGTGAAACCCTTCACTAAAATTAACTTTAACTCCACTCCACTTCAACTCCACTTTATCTCTCATTTCTAGCACTACAAATACTTCTTAAGAGAAACGTTCTCAGGTTTGGCCAAGAGAAGAAAACAATATCTAATTTTTTCTGTTTTGTCAGAGTCAGGAAGTCAATGCCACTGTTCAAACAGCCTGCAGAGGAGCACAAGAACTAATAAATGCATTTGCAGTACATAGCAGATATACAGCTGCAGAGAGACTGTACAGGCAAAGAGGGGTAATCACACCATCTCATATAACTAAGTGTAGATTCCTTCTGAAAAATAAATTATATATTTTTATATCAAGAGACACTGATGCCATGATAACCTTCTGCTATTACTGATCATTGTTTTCACAGGGTTTGACAAACAAGGATGATTTTGTTAGAATCCTTCCTCTTTGTTTATGACACCACGAGCACCTTCACATTTGATTATAAAAACTTGCACATTTAGAAACATGAAAAGTATTTGTTAGAGAATTAGGTAGCAAGGGTTTTTGTAGCTTTGCACAATATCTGTCCTAACTTACTAAAGGCATAATAGACTTTTATAAAACCTGAAAAGGAAGCAAAGAGATGATACACTGGGTGGCTTAGGGGTGAGATGAATCTCACTGTGTGTCTACTCAATTCTGTGATGTCCCTTTAGTGCTGGTCACCAAATGCACAGTGAGCTGGGTGCGTAATGAGGCATCCTTGTGCCCCACTCCCTGGTACATTTGCATTTCCTTTGGAAGGAAACTTGGGCTCACTGGTATGAACAGTCACAGTGCTAGAACAGCACTGACTCCTCTAGGGCTCATTGCTTAAAGATGTGGAAGCAGCCAGAGAAATCACTCTATACTTAGCACATCCAAATGGATTCTGTTCTTAAACACAAATGCTGTGCATCATGTATATTGCATCAGAACGATATCACAATCCTACTGAAATAGATTATCTCTAGTGGAAAAGCAATGAACTAAGTTTAGCCTTTTAATATTCTGGTATATAAATCCTAACCAGGGAAAAATGACATACTGAAAAGGTGGTTTTACAGGATATGTTGTGCCTTCTGTAAAATTTTAGGAACTTTTGAAGTTAATTAAATGAACAACTACTTGCATCTAGAGCAATAGCACACTTACATTATAATGTGAAATAAAAACTTTTAGCCTGTAGTTTAGATGGTAGACTAATTATGCACTGATTCACTAAAAAAACCCTGCTCCTTTCATAAGCAGAACCAGACACCACATGTACAACCCACCGAAAAGAAGAAACAATACTGTACCCTGATCTCGTTCCCTGTCCAACCAGCTGCTTTATGTCCTTGGGAGTTGTTGGGGGGGAGTTTTCTTGTTTGTTTTTTTTTAATTATCAGAGATGAAATTTTTCAATTGCACTCTCCAACTTTTTTCTTCTTGAGTACGAACATACTGTGCACACACAAACCTGAACTCAGACTAAGGCCTTTTTAGAAATTTGCCTTGTGGTGTTCAAACAGTTAGATACTGAAACTCCACTTTCTCTCTTAACACAAGAAAACAATAAAGGGCATGACTTCAAACATTAGGAACTAGATACTCACCATTTTCTTTTCCTCAATAGTTCAAATTACCTCATTAATATTTTCTTTTCATGCTACAGAGAATATACTTTGGAACATCTGTTTGTTGAGCTGGGTATCACTGAATCACAATTGCCTACTAATAGCTGCAACAAAGAAAATTATGGGAAGATTGTTTCTAAAGCACAAATGTTTGCAGTTGCTGTTTTCCAGCAGCGAATATGCTTTTGGAAAAAAAGAAATAAACATTAAGAAGGGAAGCACTGTGGTCTCCCCGCTGTCAGTATCACATATTCCATGAATGGGAGCATCATTTTGTTACTGTGTAGCTAAACAACTGCTTAAGTGATCGATAAAGACCATTATCTTAAATCATAGCATGAATTCCCAATATCATACATAAAATCAATAAAACATACAAAGAAAAGGACTGAAATTTTCCACTAAAACATAGCCTGCTGTTTTGGAAAATAATATTTAGTAGGTTGGGTTTTTTTGTTTTACTAATTATGAGCTCAGTGGCAGTTTATTCTGCAGTAAATCTGCTGGTGTGAGATTAAACCTGTTATTGAACAGAGTTTTGAATCTACTGCAAGGCACTCATCACTGCTGGAGAGTGAACATTGCTGTTATCTCATTTAAAAGTTGGCCAGCAAAGCAGCCCATTTGTTTAAAATGCAATTAAGCTGGTGTCTTGAAGAGAAATTAGCAAGGAGTACTTCATTCTGGAGGCATAAGAGGTCTGTCCATAGACACATTAATCCTGTGATTTGGGACACCACTACCGTTTGGGACTGTGTTCCAAAAGGATGTGCAGTACACACAAGCTCAGAAAAAGAAAAGCTGTTCATTTAGATGGGTCAGCTCTTTTTTTCACAAGCTCCTTAGATCGTCTTCACTAATTCATGCATCTTGTATGTGCTTGCTACATGGAAAAAACACTATTTTCTATTGCTACCAAATTGAATATGGAGCATTTAGCAGTTCACAGATCACTAGATTAGGTTAAAGAGAAAGTTTAAGCCTATTCTTTAGAAACCTACAGTAGGATTATTTCTGTTATGCTAAATATTCCAGAGTTACTTGATTTCCAAAACATTGATCAATATTATATATTAAAAACTAATTAATTATCACAGGTAGCAAAAAATCCAGAAATAAAAAAAAATAAAGTCAAAAAGGTTCTGTTTATCTGCAGCTCTTTAGAAAGGAAACCGTGACATACAGATTCAGTATACTTTTTTGAAACAGGAAATATTATACAAGTCTGCAAAGTGGAATACATTCTTCTCTGGCATAACGTGACCAAAGTCAAATGTCAAGTTCAGTCTGTACCGAAGTCAGCAGTGTTATAGCAAGGCAGCTTTTTTCCTACTGATCTGTGTAACATGAGAGAACAGCCCCACTTTGAAGAACAAGAAAACAAAGGCAGGTGCATTTTCAAATTCTGGGTGTCTAAATGTGCATGCAATTTTTTCATAGAAACAATAGAGAAGTATCCACCTCTGGGTTCACACTACAGGGTCTGTCTCCACATACTTGGATGTTCCTGTGATTTTATAGGAAATATAGTAATCCAGAAAAATAATGAATTAGAAAAAAATTGTTGATGTCATTTTCCTCACCTTGTCAATCATTGTAAAGCAAAAAAGCCTTTTTGGCCAGAATATCTTCAGAGTTAAGCTAAGTTCTTTGTTTTACTGGAAACATCAGGGCCATTTCAAAACCAGGACTGTAGAATAAGAGCAGTATTTTTATCACTCTACTCCTCTCCCAATACAAACAGAGTTTGAAGATAAGGGATTCTGTATGCTGTGAGCTTTGTGGCAGCTCCTTATGACACTTGCATCCTCTTCAGACAAAAAATGAACTCTGCTGGCCAGGGTCTGCATTTGGTTTTTGTTCTCTGCATTGCACCCTAGGGTTAATGAGTGACAAGGACCTGAGCATGGCTGAATGTTTCCTTTTTTATTGCTTTGGTTTCACTATCTCCTGTAAAAACCCTCATATAGTATTTTCAGTAAGGTAAGAGCAGTGGGATGGTGCTAGCAGAATCCAGGTAACATTTGCTACTACCGTGGACAGAAATTAATTCTTAAATTGCCAGTTCAAAATAAACTCAGCGATCTATTACTAGTTTCTGATACCCCTCTGTGATCTGGTTTTGCAAAAAATTGAGGAAGAAACTGGATCAGCAGTTTTTTTGATCACAGCCATTCATTCCCTCATGGTCATAGAGCTTAAATATGAGCACAGCCACATCTGAAGCACAGCAGCCCCTTACAGCATGTGCAAACTGTCCTGAGCAGTGCTTTTCAAGTGTTGATTGGCAAATACCCAACACCAACAAAGCAGCAGTGTGCTACTGGGATTTAAGCAATCTTTCCACAAAATCAAACGTCTGAAAGAAATTAATACCAAAACATAGACTTCAGCTATCTCATGATTTTGTCTTGCTGCTTCTGAACTCAATAAGACTGAGGAACAAGCCCTTGAGAGAGAAGCACCAACACGCTTGGAAAGGACTCCACTGTACTTCTACTTACTTCTGACCATCGTTACAAACTAACACTGGATGTAAGCTGACTGAATTTTTAAAACTCCAGCCTTTCTTGTACTTAGAAGAGCTCCTGTTGGGATACTTCAAAGATTTCAAAAGGTAGGAGAAACTCTGGAGAAGGCTATACCCTCTCTGTGCAGCCTGCATGGAAGCCACTCAGCACAAGGCAGATCTGTGGTTTTAAACACTAGACATAAATTCTACTTACAAGCAAAAATTATTCTGTAGTGGCAGTGAGAAAAGATATGAAATCAAAGCCTTGCCTCAGAAAACAACTGTTTTGTCTCTGCCAAGGGCGTTTCAGCCCCAGCTGCATTTAGTTCAAAGACAAAAGCGTCCACAGCTGGGGCTCAAATCGAAAATGATACTTTCAAATGACACTGGAGGCTTTAGGTCCCCAAGGTTTTTATTCATTTAAATGAATAAATAAACAATAACAATAACAAAACAGAAAAGAAAAAATGTTTCACTCTTTTTCTTCCGCTTTTTCCTGGGACATACTAATTCAGCTAGTCTGAAATAGCAAAGAAGTTCCAGCAGCATCTATAGGGTCTGGAACCTTCGTTAGTTAATCAGATCATTCCAATTTTTGCTTTCCATAATACAATGCTTTTAGTGATTTTTTTAACCTTTCATTTTGGACAAAATTAATGTAATCACACTTCCAACAATTTGGAGATGATTTCTTGCTAGCAAACTGCTACAAATAGTGATGTGCTTCCTATTTCTGGCTTGATTCTCAAACAGCCAACAGAAATGGCATTTTGAAGTTAATTTCTTTTTAATTATCTTTTCTTTCTTTCTAATTATCCTTTGATCACAGATAAGAGGAACAAATTACAAGAGTTTTTTCATTATCCACAAAAGCTGATGATGTCTGCACGTCTCCTATAACATATTGGTGATGTTTATTGTTTCTGCAAGATGCCTTAACAACATTTTGGAAGGAAAGTATGTATGCTACAGTAGTGCAAGATAACTTTTAAAAAAGCACACAACTACCAAAATCATGAAGCCAACTATATCCATTAAATGACTGATTGATTTTTTTACTAGATACAAGCCAGAAAAAAAAAATATTTAGTCCTTTATGCCCCATGCAAACAAGCTTAATGTGAGAGACAAAGTTAAATATTCCAAAGTTACTCTGGAGAAAGCAGAACTCTAATCTAAACGCCCCAGCTCTAAGTTTATAAGACTAAGTCACCACCTCCCTAGAGTAGCACATCTCTACAGTACTTTTCTAGACTTCATCCAGCCTCTCCAACACGCCAAACAATTTGGCATCTACTTCTGCCTTCGGGAGACTATTTCACAATCTAATAGATCTCATTGTCAGGAAATTTTTCTGCACTGCCAAGTCGTTCCCAAGAGTGCCACTTTTATTTAAGGGAGGGGAACTGATTCTGGCAATGGTGTAGTCACTCCTCCGATATTTTGAGTTAGTGGGTGCAAGTAGCCAAACACCATCTGGTACCCAGCTGGTACAGTATATTTAGAGGCACCTAAAATCTTTCCAACACTCCCTGGCTCATCTTTGCTTTTGGAATCAGCTTCTTAATCATTTTTAATCATTGTATTGTTTTGCTATCTGGAAAATTCCTTTATATGTATACAATTATTGGAAGGAAGAATTTAATTATAGTTCAGAGACTACTATTATGAACGAAGCAGTGAGGCAGGTTTTTTTCCCTGCACTTCAGTTTAATTATCTTTAACAAGTTTTAATTGTGTATCTTTTTTTTCAGTTTACAGCATGCAAAGTGTCTCATGAGATTAACAAATCTATGAAAGTGGGGCAAGGTTAGTGGCCACATTTGTACATAAACATGAGCAGCAGTAGATCTTTAATGATATTTCCAATAAAAACATGAAAAGGGGATTCTATATGGCAGCTTTAGCAGATAAATACTTTTAAATATTCAGAAAGCTGTATATGACTGCATACAGCATATTATTTTTGCTATAATTAGACTTATTAAAAGGTAGAAAAGTTAGAGTGATATATTTTAGATGTACCAGGTTGTTAATGACTGACCTATTAAAGGTCCAAAGGCAATTCTTCACAGAGTACAGCCCTTATTTAATATTTTTCTCAAGACTCACTACAGTGAAAAATGTGTTTAGTCTGTGGCACACTCCTGCAAAGTACACAACCTATTCTTTATGACCTGATTCCAAATCTCACTGAAGTCAATGGCAGTCTTTGCAATGACATTAGACCCCAATGCATAGCTAAATATTTTACAGTATCATAATAAAAATTGCAGTAGGAGACAGGGTAGAGCAGGGATCTGATGCAAATCTTTGGTAAACTCATTGGAGCGATATATCATGTAAAAGTAAATGTGTGCTCTGTGCATTTGCTACTTAAGTCACTGTGAGTTTTGCCTCAGAGTTAGATAAAGGATGTGGAGCATCCTCAGCTGGCTTCACCAATGCAGGCAGAGAGGTAAAAGCTTTCATAACAAAAATAAATTGTCTGTTTCGGAGAATATAGGAAAGCAAATATGCTCTCCATCCTCTTCAAGATGCAAAATGAATATGCAAAATTAAGATCAGTCACTACTGAGAAAAAAGCTTGTTTCCCCATATGAAATCATATAACGCAAAAAGTGGAAGCACACAAAACCTCATCTTTTGCAGCACACACATCTGCACAGCAGAAAGTAAGTTCCAATGACTGGGAGCAAACAAATACAATTCTTCACAAAACTGTCTCTGTAAAAGACATTTAGAGCAAATATTTTCATATTTTCATATATTTTCAAATATTTTCCATCTGTGAAACTAGCACACAATAAAAAAAAATCTAATTAAAAGAGAAATAGAATTTTTTATCACTTTTCAACACTAAAATCTGAATTCCTTTTTCTGCCCTGGCCAAGTAATAATCCTCAACATGGAAGCTTTACCCTTTGGAAGAATTTCCAATGACCATATTTGTACCTGTATATTGTCTGCTATATTAGAAGAAATCTAAATATTTGATAGACTTGTTAGATGCAAACAATACTTCTGAAGGAGTTATGGGAATTATCTATAGATGGTCCTTCAGATAATTTATCTAGGGCAGAAGAGACCTATTCTAAATGACAGTATGTATTGCTCTGGCTGCCTACAGAATCTGCTTTTTCTAATGGTTTTTTTCCTGACCCATTTCTATTAAACACAGAGACTAGCTGAGGACTTATTCACTTTCTCCTCTCTGCCCATTTTGCAGCCCCAAATCTGGCACTCAGCAAGAATGTTTACTGTGTCATTCACTGTGGTCAAAAATGGAAGTTAGGGGAGACCAACATTTGATATAATATGTAGCCCTTCAATCTATAATGCTTTATTAGACTTCCTATTAAATGCTCTACAGGAAAGAAACTATTATTTGAAAGCAAGAACTTCTGATACATAAAAATTTCACCATACCAAATCTCTCAGTCAGTCAATCAATTCAATAAATCAAATTAATAAATAAAATTTCTTGTGTCTGTTACAAAACTGACAGAAAAAAAAAAAGAATGGGAAAGGAAACAGCATTTGAGGACTGGATTTGTATATTTCTAACTGATTTTTTCAGCTGATACCAATAGTTTTCGTTTTGCAAGAATAAAGCCAAATATAAAAATTAAAAATGCCTTGATGCTGTCAAATAAGTTTCCAAAGAATATAGGGCAAAACGGTTCTGACTGGGAGGAGAACATGAAACAGAACAATAAAGCAAATGAACTCCTATGGAAATAAATTGGGTATTAGTTAAGTAAGACATATTCTGTTTATTCATATTAAAGATTATAGCAGATAATAGGGTTTGTAGCAGAACGGGTTGCTCTACAGGAAGAGGCCATAATAAATATGATTCATCATTTAATGAATGCCTAATCTATAGCCTTTAATAAAAACTCCAAACCATCCTCTAAAACCAGAGAGATGTTATTTATAACGCCAAACAGGGAGACTGAATATCTGCTTACAGGAAAGCAGTTCATCAAGCCTTCAAAGAAGCAGTCAAATGCCATAGCATCATAACTGTCCTGCTTCTTCTTGAGAAACTCTGTATTTTGAAATCACTGACAGTATTTAACCTGTGGTTCCAGATGACACTTTACTTAGGCACAGAAGCTGAACTTTCTAATTGGTACTTACATCATCTCTGGAAATGTTTGAGAAGTTAATTCTGGAATTTCCTTTAGTATTTAGGCACTAAATATGCACCTATTAAATAACTAATTTCACTGCTTAACATCTTCTCTTCAGTAATGAAGAAAGGGGTATTACATTCATCTGCAGACCTTAGTACAATCAAAAATAAGGTCTGATTTAGTCAGCTATAAGTCAGGTGGTTGAGCACTTATTTTTAAGAGCCCAGCAGGAAAACTACACATTTACATCACAAATTTTTTTCAAGATTGGCTTATCTCTAGTTTTCTCCTTCACTGTATATGCATGAGATTTAGCATGAATAACAATAGAAAGATGGTAACTTGAGTTTCCATTTTGTCAGCATCATGGCAGCAGTCACTTAAAACAGTAGAGTGGCTTCAATCTGGAAACCAGTACCATCTGCATCGATCCATAGGAAAGGCTGCATGCTCAGCATGGCTAGTATTAACAGCTGAACTTGACTTCTGTGTGTGAATCTCATGGATTTCTAGGAACACTGGTAATTTCATATTTGCAATTGTTATTTCATATAGCAACCTACTCTGATATGAAACTTACACTTTTTCTAAAGATACTATGTCTGAATTGTCTCTCCAGGATGGCATTCCGGGCACAATCAGCAGTCCATACATAATGCTACTTTCTGAATCTTACAGATAGACATTATTCATCCTCGCTTAATCAGGAGGATCCATACATTCAATAAATATTCTGAACAAGAATGTTTTCCAAGGCAACCAACACTCTTTTGCTTTAATCTGAAATAGATCTATATTGAAAACCTTTGTGTATATAATGTGTGTGAGAGCCAACAGCTTGCTGACCTACCAAATTCTCAAATATAAAGCTTTTGGAATATACACACTGTAATAATGACAAAACAGTAAGAGTCCTACACTTGTTTCCATGCACAACATCTACTAATGACAGTGTATGTTAGAATCTAGTATAAACCAGATGCATAAACTTTGAAAACAATGTAGATCACCTGAAATTCTGTCTATACTTCAAAATTAAGAGCTACTCTGCATTACTGTTTTTATTGATCCAGTAGATTCTGAGTCAGATGATGTAGAGAATTTTCCATTTCCATTCACAATCTCTGGGCCAGAAAAATGGATTCAGGCTGTGCTCATTTCATATTCTGCATCTAACTAATGAGTTTCTATTTGATCATTCTTTCATGCTAGCAAATAATTTTATTATATTTTTTCTTAAAATGTATGCAGGAAGGATTGAGTCCACAAAAATCATTTAAGCGCCGTAACCCAGAAAATTGTTGGTAACTTGAGAGCTAATTATAAAAACAGACCAAGAATCTAGAAAATATCAGAGGCAACCTAGAAAGACTGTTACAAACTCCACAATGACACTGAAGTAAGATGACAGCAAACATGCATAAGTGACTATGCTTCTTCTTAATGAATTAAACCATTAACTCCAGATAATCAAGTAATGACAACTCACCTTTTGCAGCAATAAATATGTGAGTGGCATATCAGTTGCAGCAAGTTTCCTCTCACAAACAGGGAGGAGGGAAGGGAAGGGAACAAAGGAACAAAAGAAAAGAAACAAACCAACCCTACTGTCCCTCTTCTTGTACTTTGAAACATAATGTTTCAAACAATTGGTGGGAGATCTAAAATAAAATCCCTTTCACACCACACTTGAAGGAAGTGCTTGAATTCAGGACGGCAGCTTCACAAAGAGCTAAACAGCTCATTACTAAGGACTTCCAGGTAAGTTGCTGCTAATAAAAGTCCTTGTCCACCTGGGACAAAGCAGCGTCCTGGAGTCCTGCAGGTCACAGATGAAGTGACTATAGCTTGAAAGGGATACAGGAGAGGAAGGAAGACAGAAAGCCAATCCTCTGGTAATTTTGTGTTCTACAAGCTTTAAATTAAGCAAGCCCAGAGGCAGAACAAGCAAAATAATGCATTCTCTCTCAGCAACACCTGTGAGCAAGGAGAAAGCCAGCTGGCTCCCTCAGGACACGGGGTGTTATGGCCACCAGCAGAAACAAGCACTACATTTCGGTGCAGCTTTAGGCTGGAAGTGGCAACAACACAACCAAATTAAGCAAATCTGAGATGTGTGAATATTTCTGAATTTAACTCCTAAAAATAAAGAGAGTAGTACTATTTTTTCCCATGAAGCATTTTTTGGGTTTTTTTGCCACGATTTGTGTATCGGGTGTCTGTGCAGGAGCACGCAGCCCGGCCCGGGAGCGCGCTGAGGGGAGGCCAGTCCCACGATGCAGCCGGACCGCGCGGGGCCGAGGCAAACGGGCTTGAGAAAGGGCAGAACACTGCACAAAGAGCTGGGACAAAGCCCTGCCAGCTCCAAGAGAGTAGGGCGAGGGATGGAGCGCCAGGCACTGCCCTGCAGCCCATGAAGACCATGTGGTGGTGCAGGTTTTCATCCGCATCCCTGGTCACACCAGCATGACCCATGAGTTTTTCTGCCTTATTTTGTCTCCATGCTGCTGAGGAGAGGAAGTGAGAGTAGCTGACTGGGTGTCTGGCCGCCAGTCAAGAACAACCCACCACAGTCTGTAAGGAAGATCTGATATTTGCAGCACTTCTCCAGGGGATCACCTGCATTGGTTATGACTCTAATATTTTCTACAGCTATATAATCACATAAAAGTGAAAATTCTGACTGCCAGTGGTGTTTTTCATCTCTATATCCAGACTATAACCTTTAACTTTACTTTCTCAAACTATCATCCTTCTCTATATGTATTTCATCATTGCATAATATTTGTAAGATAACTATTATAGCATTCTTTAATGATACCGGCAAGTCTGTGTCTGAATGGTAGATCGCAGACCTTTTGTTTTTCTTCTTTTTTTTTTAAAAAAAACCAAAACCTAATTAAAATGGCAGTATTTCAGTGGCTTCTCTACCAGGAAAAGAAAAATGACATCTGTACAGGATAAAGATAATGGGGTTGAGACTTTTCATATGCTTTCTATTTTTTGTTTCTAGATATGTAATGATTAATATTCAGTGGTACTTGCCCAACCTAGAGTTTCTCAGTTTAAATTCTAGATGCACTGTCTCTCACAAGAGGCCTGAAATCATTTTTTGTTAAGTGAATCTTCCCTTCAAGAGAACATAAGATACTTTGCCACTATGCAGTGGTAGCATTTAGCATTGAGATGTATTAAGAAGATAGAAACAATTAAATTCACATTTAAGCTAATCCAGCTTTCTTCTAAGGGAATTTTTAAAGAATTATGAATAACACAGAAGAGAAAAAAAACCTACTATCATGCTTTGTTATGTAGTTGACTGTCAAATATTTCACATTTCATCATTTACCTCTGTTTCAAAAGCATTAAGGGTGAGCAAAGCCTATCGCAGGTTCAAGCAAACATGACGGCTTCATGAAATCTTTGAGCTTCCTCAGACACTCCATGTACACTGCACTGTTCATCTCAATTCTCCACGTCTATACTCCTGTACCTTTGTATAGAGTCTATGTTTTAGGATCTCACAAAGATTTACTCAATTTTGCATCAGAAAAAATTAATAATTTTTGATGGGAAAATGAGAATGGTTACTGCAGGAAAGATCCTAGTTTACAGTACCTCATTCTAAGAGCTTTTACTCAAAAGGCAGGATCAGAGCTTGTTTCTCTCCAGGGTACAGCTTTCATCTGTCACCAAGCACAAAACTAACAGAAAAACTTGAGAATGGTACTAAAGATAGTGCTGGGAAAAGAGCCTCTCTACACTGCATGCACTGGTGCCCTGACCTAGGTAAATGTCATAATATGCAACTAATGTCCATTTATTTAGCATAGACGCATTTCTTTTCTTTTGGGTGATGTAGCCCATCTGGAAGCTGTCCCATAAGAATGAGAAAATTATAATTCTTTCTTTCTATTGTTGAAAGCTGAGCTAAAAATCTTAATCTATCAATCCAGTAAAATAGCTTTACCTGATACTTTAAGTTCCCTATGGCTTTGAAAGCCTATTTTAATTAAGAAGCAGCTGATGCTTTGAACATTTCAGGTCAAGTCAGTTTACAGAAAGTGGGTTAAATACTGAACAGTAGTAATGGAAAGTACAAATGACAAAGGTCAGTAAATCATCAGCTTTAGCACCAAAAAGACACAACCAAAATGTAACATGAGGAAAAAAGTTTTACTGATTGCAGATCAGTGAGCCTGCCTCTAAAGTGAGGGAAATTAGGCAGAGGACAGAGACCCATAAACAGATAGGAAACAGAAATGTCCCACTGAAATCAATGACAAAACTCTTGGGAGTACCTAAACAGATCTTATACTAAGTGAACAGCAGAAGCAGCAAAAGTTAAATTTAAAAATGCATCAGGATAAGAGAACCTTACCAGAGATAGAATTGCTATTGTTTCTTTGTTAGTACTATTTTTAACACCAAATTATTGCAGAAATAAGAACATCAAGAAGTCAGCAAATTTTATGCAAATTTTTACTTTTTTTTCTGTGAATGTAAAAAGAAAGTTTCACAATTTCAAGGCAGAATTTATCATTTCAAAAAAATGTAGGTTACTATTTGGATTAAAGCATTATTATTTCACGTTGTAGTTTCACTTCTTTCCCAGCCATCAATATAGAACTGAAAACCTTATTGATTCATTCTGCATGTATCCATTCATTTAATATTCTTTTGCTCTAACTTTTAATCAGCAGCAGGAAAGTCTCGTCTCTCCCTAGCAAACAAGGCAACGTTTTCATCTTCAAAACCCCAGAGAACTTAAATAAGTTTTTTATAAAATTTAGAAGTAGAGAGAAATTCTCTCTGGACTGTTATTTCTCCTATTTTTGCACCTGCATTATCCTCCTGGATTATCCTGCTGTCAGCTGCTTCTGCAGCTGATATATGCACACTACTGACTGAAGTATTTTTCTTTTTCAAGCCATGCTCACCCACTTCACAGGTGATGCTGCACCATCAGCAGTATTTTAGTATAGATATCAAAAACATTTCATTATTTAGGCTTCTGCAACACGGGCACCCTGTATACTGTGGCAAAAGAGGTGCAGGATAGGAAAAAAATAAATAGGTGACAAGTATAGAGGGCGCAGTGACAAAGGTTCCTACCATTGTTCACAGAGTCTGCAGCTGAGTGAATAATGCCAGTGCTCAAAGGCCTCTTGAGGCACCACATTCCTTTTAACATGAGAAAGGAATCATTGGCATCTGTAAACTTTGTTTACTGGTCAAACTGATGGAATATTTCATTGGTTAGAATTGTTGAGGATTACAGTGAAACTGTCCCTTTAACATGCACTTGAAAGTCTATTTCATAACACAAAAAAGAGTTTTCTGTAAGTAGAGTATTATTTCAAAATAGCGAGAAGAGAGCCTGTGTTTGCAGAGGTCAAAGATATTAGTGAAAATATCTAAAATTTTAGCAAAAACATTCAGTGTTGGAGCAAGGAGAAAGTGTAGAAAAAGGAATAAGATGCTGAAAAAAAAGAGTCCTGTGGGGCACAAATAGAAGATCTGACATTTTCTGACAGTTTAGATAAATCCATTGTAATGAGAAAAGAAAGATTCTGTATAAAATCAAATCTGTTTGCGATACTTATCCTTGGATGTTCTGAAAAACCATTTCACATCTCAGAGATGACATCCCTTTCTTTAGGGCCTAATCCAAAAACCATTTAAGTTAGTGGGCTGAAAAAGACTCAGCTCAACTTGGAATGATAGCATCTGCCATAAGATTTGTTTCACATCTTTACAGCTTCAAAAGCATCACAGACATATCTCCAGGAAGTGAAGAGGGAGGAGGCACATGTCCAACTGCCCCCACATCTTTGTTTAGCTTTTCCACTGTTTGAAATCTTTCCCATATTTTTTTATGGTGGTGAAAAATTATCCATCCTATCACAGCACTCCATGAAAAAGAACACATACTGTTTTTGCCATGTGTAGTCCGCATTCATATATTTACATAATAATTATTTTTTATGTTAATTAAAATATTTGATCTAAAATGTGTCAATAAAATAGAAGATACAATAGAAACATATCTAAACATCACATTAAAGGATTTACTTGAAAAGGAATAGACTGGAGAAAAAGGAATTGTGATGCACATGGAAAAAGATAAAAAGAGCAGAAACCAAAAATCAAATACTCCAGCCAAGACTCCTACATAAACAAATATACTGTAGTGGAAGAGAATGTGAATTTCTACATTTAGAGTTTTCTAAACCATTTGACTTTTTATGTTTAAACAATGGGGAGACAGGAATCTTCCTCCACAGAACAGTCTGGATGGCAATTTGTTCCACTGAGAGGAAGAAAGAAGTAAGGATATAAATACTGCCATAGTGACAGTTTTACACATGATTCTGTTACCAGATTGAAGTCCAACAAATCAGGGTTGCATTTGTGAAAGAACTTATAAAAAGATCCCTGGAAGATTAACCAGGAATTCAGATACTATTAGTAGCAAATGTAGGAAGATAAATTGTTCCTGGTTTTGAGAATTAAATTTAAGTAAAATTCAAAAAAACCCTCTCCCTAACTTAATGTCAAAACACAGTGCTGAAGCTGGTGCTGATTAAACTGAGGAATCCTTTGCCAAAGCAGTATGTCAGATGTCCCATAGCTTAAGATAACAGAAACTTGGAAAATTCCTCCCAGGGAACTGCTGTAGGAAATAGGCTGGAGGACAGCCAAAATGACCAACAAATCTTTACTACTACTGATCCAAGTAAGGAAGGAAAAGAAAGATAAAGAAGAATAAACAGTGCTCTCCCTTCCTTCTTGGACTTGGATGGGCAGCAGTATCCTCAACGCCATCACCACATCTTTGCTCCTCCCATCCTGCTACTGCACCAGGTGTGTTTACAGTGACCTCCACGGACAGTAACAAACCCCTCATTTCCTTCAGCTAAGTGGAAATCAGGCCCAATGGAAAAAGCTGAAGAACAAATCTCATCCCCTATGCCTTTACTGATTAGGCTTGCCTTTGTTCACTTCAAATACAGCAGGCTCTTCAAAACACTTTTGCTTTTAAACAGCTGATGGCATGGGAGAGGGAGAGGAATACATTGCGTGGATTGGGTTTTTTTACATAATCCTGTGTTTCTTGACAAGGTTTTAAAATTTTTTATGTTCTCCATAAGAAGAGAAGTGGCATGAGCACAACTTTCCTTTGAGATAATACTGTAGGAAGCAAGTCTGCCTACTACTTTTTGTGATACCTTAGTGATTGAAGTTCTTTCTCAATGAATTGGAAATCCAGGTTCAATTCTTTCTTCTGCTTTAGCATATTCAGGATCACACCTTCTATTTCTCAAGCGACATGCATTATGCCATAGGCTGCTAGATGACAAGGCATCAGAAACACCGTTGATAAAGCTGCATCACTGTGCTGGGAGAAGAAACTGAGATTATTTGGGTTATAGATAACGAATAGAAAGAGGAAGATTTTTAATTCAAACAGTTTAAGACAAGTGGTTATAATCAAGGGATAAATGAGAATCTTAATTTCTCATCCTTATATTTAGGACTACTTGTTTTTATTTAATTTAACAACCATTTAACCACTGAGATAATAAAAGAAAATTTAGATACCTGTCTTATTTTGTACTATTTTTAGCATGTTTGTGTTCTACCTTTACTAAGTCACTTACCAGTTTTCCAGCACCTCTGGTATTCAGCTTTTGTCATAATGGTCCTAAAGTAAAGCATTAGATGATAAAAAAAGGGAAGAATGTTTTATTTCTAAGGCTACTCCAGGAAAGTATTTTGTTGGTAGCCAGTGAAGACACATGTTCAAGAAAAACTTCAAAAATCAGCTTTCATTCCTATCTTTACCTCTGTACTCAGTGAAATTCATATACCTTATTGGAAATAAATACCCATATTTGATTTCCCTTTCTGTTTCCTTTGCCTCTAGTATAAATTATGAATACAACTAGCAAAATCACTTTGTTCAATAATAGTTTGAGGGCAGAATCCATGTTTTGGAATGTTTCTATTTTTGGAATGTTTTCCTGAAGGAAACTCTTTAAGACTATACCAGTGTAAGACACTTCAATTTTTTTTCTTCCTTACTCTATGTTCAAATACAAGCTTGGGGTTTTTGTCTTGAACTCTTTTACGTTTCATGTGCTTTCATTGTTCCATAAATGTATGAATGTTTCTTAATAACTAATAGTTTTAAACTAGATAAAATGCCCAAACACGCACAATTTACTCATGAAAATTTGATGTTAATTTTTTCATATTTCCTGCAATCTGTACATATTTCATCTAATTATATTTGGAAGTACATCTGCTTGGACACCTGCAGAATTCCTGCAAGCTGTCATTTTCGTTCTTGAAACATTATTTAAATTTTAAATTTGGCATCTGTCAAAAACAAACAAAAAATATTATTGGAAATTATAATACAGCAGCTGAAATTTGCCAAATTTTACTGAATCACACAGAATGGCAGACAATGCTTTCAAACTGGATCTTCATGTCAGCACTGTGGAGCAGAAGAAAAATCACCGTGAAGTGATATATTTCTGGTAAGATATATTTTATTCTGATTAAGTCCCTGCACAACTGATTGGATGAGATAACTTGAAAGCACTGACAATATGTTTTTTCCCCTCAAAGTAACGTCAAAAACTTCCACATTGGTCCCAGTAATATGAGTCTCAGTAACAGGCCCTGTTTGACAGACTAGGACACAGAAAGCTGTCAACCTAAGAGTAGTCTGAAGATTATTGTTAAGGGGATTTGGTATTTCGTGTATTTTGCCTAATAGGAGAGCCTGTGCTCAGCATTTCCTGAAGCAAAAGAAGACAGATTAAATCTCTGGGCACTTCATTGCTGCTGTCTCTCAAAGATTTCCTGTCAAAATGGGCCTATAAGGGAAGAAAGGTTTCCAATAACTTTTTTTTTTTTACCTGGCAGGATTTCCAGTCTTGCTATGAAAGAGTTTGAAGGCGCTGTCTTTGTGAAGACACTGCTGCCAAACGACCATATCTAGTTGTGTTTAAAAATAAAAAAGCAATATGATTCACATTACCATAGTGTATACTACAAGCCCGGGTTTGATTGACATTCCATCCATATTTTATACAGTGCTTTTTTCCTTCCGTCAAATGGAGCAAGTGACCTTGATGTTACTGTGCTTTGCAACTTAAACAGGGAAAGCATATTTGTTGTCAACTTCTTTAGGGATACAATTTTCAACAGAGTACGTAGGGAAAAGGAACACAACTCCCATTATTAATGATAGGAGTTATTCATGCAACTTCTTGTTCATCTCAGAGACTTCACCCTTTTGTATCAGCCTTCTCAGAATGTTGCCATGTAAATTTTAGCTGCCCAGAATTAAAAGGAACAATGAAAATTATCATCCTTTTGGACATCAATTCTAAATAAAAAATGTTGTACATGCTGAAAAGACTAGAACTCCCCAAGGAATTTGTTCTTGGGTGTCACAGTGCAACATCCAAGTGAATCAGCTGTATTAAAAACAGCTACACATACATAGCCACTGCAACCATAAAAACTAAGTGCTTTCCCCTACCTTATCATTAAAAATGAGTAAGCAAAATCTCATTTTCAAAACTACCTTAGATTCTGGAGATTGTTTTGAGAAAAAGACGAGGACATCCAAAATTATCAAATCACACAAAACCTGCAGTTTAAGTATAACAAATACTGCTGTCTATTTAAGGTAAGTCGTGTAGCAGCACTGACAGGGAACTTGTCTGTTCCTCTGTTGAACAGCCTCATCTCTTTTGGGTCTTTGTGGTGCTTTTTCTTGCAAGGAAGAGGCTACTTAACCTGCTCACATGTGTTTTCCTCCTAGAAGTGGAGCAGGAAATTCGAGTTTTGTAGGTCTGAGGTGTTAAATTAACTTGATTTATTACAGATTCAACAGAGGATCTTACTTTGTGGCCTGAGAACCCCCTGCTGTCTGAGAAAACTCAAGTGATGCACATTAACTCTGTCTAAAGAGACTGTGGAGGATAATTTAATTTGCTGCAGAATGATTTGCTCCAACAGGGGTCTTGAACAAGGAAAAGGGGATGTGAAGCTTGCTGTTATTGGTAAAGACAACTTATCTGATTGGAAAATGGGTAAAAAATACCATTTTTTTTAAAAAAAAAAAAGAGGAAGCATTTGTCAAATGGGAATGATGGATACTTTTTCCAGGAAATTGGATTGGCAGATATTACATAAAAGAAGGATGGAGAGGAGAGGATGCAGCACTAAGAGCAACAACTGAAACAAAGAAAATGCAGTGAACCTCAGAAGAACAGTCTTTTTAAAGCAGGTGGCTCTCAGAAGGCTAAGAAAGACTTTCAGGGTCAGATGGGTGTATTTGCATGTCAGACAGCCAGAGTTACAGAGGTAAAATAGTTGGAAAGATTGGGGAGGATGCAAAATCAGCAGCAACAAATGCATGAGCAAACTGATCAGCAAACTGAGCAGGAAACTTCAGCAGAGGTAGGTGCACATTGCTTAGCACAGGCCTGGTAGACAAGGGTCCTGCAAAGTGTATCATGCTACACATGAATGACTGCAAAAAGCAGAATTGAGAAGAGCTGCACAACTCTGAGCCCAAGAAGGAAACCAACATGTCGTCACTACATCAGGAGATGGAGCCTGTTAGACGGATTTGGTCAGAGGTACACTTGAAGGTATTTATCTCTCCAGGACACAGCAAAGAAAACAGATGCTTTTCTGCAGCCTCGGTCAAACAATAAGTACTCATGCAGATCTCTTAGCTTTGTTTATCCATAGCTCAGTGGACCTCTTTATGCAATGTTCTGACTTGGCAGGAAACCTGGGATTCATATTTCTCAAAGACTGTTTTAGAAGTATTTATAAATGCACTCTCCAAGCATATATGTGAGAATATAATCTTTTTTATCTAAGAAACTACTATGTAGTATTCCAATACCCCATTAAATTTTGGTTGACAGTGGGGCAAGATCTGAGCTGGATAGGTACCCATGCAAGAAGCCATTGAGCCATATAGGGAATGCAGAAGTGCAGTAGGAGCTGTTAGTTCTCTTGATTTCCCTCCAAAATCCATGTTTTGACAAGTATCTGTATTTTTGGGACAAAGAACTCACTTGCAAGGTTTTTTCTTGCAGTAACTTTTCATCAAGTGAACCTCCTGCAACTCATGATCCCACTTCACAGGGAAAAAAAAAAAAATAAAAAAAAAATAAAAAAGAAGGTAGCTCACCAGACTGGAAAGACAGAGAAGAGAAAAATGTCTCTGGTGGTATGGTTCAGTCTTTAGCAGTCCTTTGGCTTTGAAACTTCAGATAAAGACACAAAATCAGGCTTTTCCTTTACAGACTGCCAGAATTCCACACACTGATACTCTTAAAAGTTAAGGATTGATGGCCTGGACCTAGACAGGCTTCTTCTCTCACTGTGCCTTGGCATAGGCATGGAGTTAAAACTCATTTAGGCCAGAAGACATTAATTCCACTTATGATAACTTTGTCCAGATCTGAGTGGTGAGACATTGAACAGTGTTTGATAAGCTACAGAAGTAGCTGCAAGACCTGGTCACAAGGCAGGTTTTGTTTGGTTAGGTTTTTTTCCCCCTGTATAATGTGATTCAAAGTAAAACAGAATACTCAAGGAGAGAAAAAAAAAAATTATTTCCCCATCTCTCTTCTCTGCAGTCTAACTTAAGATTTATAAAAATTAACAGACAAAAAATATCTTTAAAGCCACAGTTAAGGTTTTGATACATGAGCTCTCCAGTACATGCCCTGCAAGAAAGTTTTGATTCATAAATAAAACCAAAATCAAGGTAACTTGGCCTTTATGCCTTAGTTTAAAAGAACCAAACAAACAAAGCTAAATTAAAAAAACCATTGCACCTCATAAAATTTTTATACACAATTTTATATGGAAGCACAGGGTCTACTGTGATTCACTTTTCAAAACACTGTTAGATTATTTGCCAAATCCAGGTGATGCAGTATAATTAATTTCTAAAAATATCTTTTCCAGGAAAGACACAGACAAGCCTTTTGAGGTTTCCCAGCCCTCATCTATCATGAGTAGAAACTTGTGACTCACAACAATGAATTCCACTATTTCAGAAAATGGCATTATCCTTCACCACTATCACAATTTAATTCTTTTCTTATTACCAGGATTCTTCTTTCAGTAGCTATTCCTAACTCCCTTTATTTTCAATGCAATATAGTTTCACATATAACTCTCCCTTTTCCACATCATCTTGCAATATAAAGCAGATGACTAGAACCAGTTTTATAATTAAAAATTTCCATGCCAGCACCTGCTGTGATCTGCAACACTTGCTAGTGCAGGGAATGGAGAAACAGGGGAAATACAAGATGGGCTGTTACAAGCAACCTATGCTTTGTATCATCTGAAGCTGTAAGGACATTATTCTTTTCAATTATGTATACTGCTAAAAATTTTCATGTAGAGTCATTAAATTTGTGCCCATTTAGGCACTCCATTAAGTTTTCAGACCACTCTTTAGGTTTAAGATTTTACCTACCTATAAATCATAAGCAAAACCCTAACAGTATGGAATGTGACTTTCTGAATTGTGAGAAGAGAAGATACATGACCGTAATATATCCAGGGCCACACATCACATCAGATACTCGAGCACTGGACAGGAGCAGACCTCACCTCAGTGATGCAGAAGCATTTTTGTCAGGTGTTGCAACCCTCTGATGTGGCCTCATCTAGAGAACAAGACTCCAGGTTACTCCAGGTAGGATCAGATGAGAAACACTTCTATTCAGCATTAAGGAATTACATGAAAAGCTTATCATATAAAGGTTTTAAAAAGGACTCTGAATATTTTAAGTTTAGAAAATCCACAGTTCAAGTAACTTACTCTCTAAATGCAAAAAAAAAGATGCAAAAGAATAAGACTGTAAATCACAAGGGGACAATAATGTTCAAATTTGCAGGAATCTGTTCAGCATGCAATGATTGCAAATTCAGTCCTTTTTCGAGAGAACAATATGCCAACTATGCAAAGATAATACTTTGCCTTCTTTATTTTTGTAGACTCTTAAACACTTTGATGATCTTCCTATATTGTTTTTTATATAATTTCTAAGCAGTATTCTTGCTCTGGCTCTGTTTTCCTTCCTTCTTTATTTTTGTACTAACATCTCTGAGAATTCATTTGTTGAATCTGTAGTGTTAAAAACACTGAGGCTTCTTTAAACTCCAAACAAATAAAGCAGAATGTGGCACTGGCAGCTTTTTTAGCAGAATTTTAAAAAGCTCTAAAAATTTAAAAAATAAGGAACCAACCAGCTACTTCATCTTAAACGGCAAAAGCGGAACTTCAGCAGATAGATAGGTCCAAATACTCAACACACTCAATTTTCCTTCATCTTCTGTTTCCATCATACTTATCCTCTCCCATTTGGATCTATGCTTGACTGCTGAGTAAGGCCCAGGTAGTTAAACACTGTTATTAACTGCCCTTCTAGAAACATATCTACCAGCTGTTTACATAAAATACATTTTTATAAATAGTAAATATCAGGAAATAGAATAAACAGCTAGAAAAATATTTGTTAGTCTTCACCTTTAAGTCAAACAGGTATTCTTACCAAGTCCTATTGGAATCATCTCCTTACACTCACAACTTCAGTGTGGTCAGTAAACAAAAAAAAGGCCAGTTTTGGGGATCACTCCCAGGGCTCACTCTTTAGCCTCTAAAATCACCTACTCAGTGTAATATTCTCAGAGCACTGCACTCAGTTGATTAAAGGCATGTTTGCTGTGATGTAAACATAGCAGCATCACCAAAGTGTCAACATTGTACGTTAATTTTGGAATTATTTTGACACAGTCTGACTACATAACAGTTCATCAGGGTATTTGAACTAAAACATCCTTGCTAATTTGTGCAAATATACTACAGATTAATAAAGTAATATACTGCAGGATCTGCTGCCCTTTTTTTACACCATAAGCATACACTTTACATCATTTTCCCTATGAAGGTAAGCCATTACTCAATTACATCCAAATTCGAACATCTGTTTCTTGAAAAATTGAAACATCAAAGTCTGTTACAGAAACTAATAAAATGGTTTCACTAAGTTTCTCAAGACAATAATGAATCATAAACATCAGATTTCTCAAAGCTTTACTGTGAACAGTATGGGAGACGGACAGGCTCAGACTGATACTTTGACATCAGAGTACAGAACAACAGGGATGACAAGGTGAAGCAACCCTCAGAATGACCTGGCAGCAATTACAGCTCCATTAGACATCATAAATTTTCCACTTAACTCCAGTAGCTTAGTGGCTACTAAAAGTGGCTACTAAAAATTTGGGACAATTCCAACTCTGGCATTGCTGGGAAGGGGCCCCACAGAGAGCTTTAGAGTGTAACAGACTTAGGTCTATAGCACAGTTTGGGTTGGAAGGGATGCTCAAATGTCATCCAGTCCAACCTCCTGCCCTAGACAGGAATATCTTCAATTAGATCAGTTACCCCCAGAACCCCATCCAATCTGGCTGTGGATCTTTCTAGAGATGTGGTATCTGCTGCATCACCTGGCAACCAATTCCAATGTTTTACCTTCATAAAAAACTTCATCCTTACACCTAATCTAAATCAACACTCGTTTATCAATACCCTGTCCTATCACAACAGGCCTTCCCATCTTTCTCCCAGTCCCCCCTCAAGTACTGAAAGGCCACAGTAAGATCTCCCTGGAGCCTTCTCTTCTCCAGGCTGAATAACCCCATCTCTCAGTCTCACATGAGAGGTGCTGCATCCCTTTAATCATCTTTGTGGCTCTCCTCGGGACCTCTTCTAAGAGGTCCGTGTGCTTCCTCTCCCGAGGAACCCAGACCTGGAAGTTGTACCTGCTGGTAACACTGCTTTGGATATGGACCAGAATACACAGGCAGAGTAAAGGAGTGCTCGTCTGTTTACATGGTTTTCCTGTCCTCAGTAAGTTGTCAGGTTTTTCTTCCTATTTTCACATATCTGCTGCAGCTACACAGATACTAAGGTTCTTTAAATATTGTATGAATAGGCTGATGTTAAAAGAAATTGTAAAAAAACCCCAAACAATTAGGACATCTGCTCTGGGAAAGACTGAAATATGATCTCATCTTCCCATAGGCACCAGAGATTATGTGGGACAGAAGGGACATTGCACATGCCCTAATTTCAGGGAAATCTTCAGTTTTAGTTGTGCCCTGCAAGTCTTCACAGAATCCCATCACTATACACAGAGCTACAGCACACCAGGTTTCATTAGTTTCACTGCTTGCAAACTACGTGTTTATTTTAATAAAACATGAACAGCTGAAAACAGAAACTTGCCTACCAGGTGGAGCTTTTTGTTTGGTTGGTTGGCTTACTTGAAGAGCTTTAGGTAAAGCCATAATATTAAGTAGTAATTTTGCCTGTGTTTTAAATCACACTATCAGCAGTGAAATAACAGATGAGAGAGGTAGCTAAAATGACTGCTGATGTAGAATGAGCTGAGCTTGCCATCTCTACCCAAACCTGGCACAGGCTGCTACCACCCTAATCAAATTCTTCAGGTTATTCTGGATTCTTGCATTCAAAACTGTAAAACTGAGTTTCCTGGTTAATGCTATAAAGCACAACTGAATAAATACAAATAGTTTAATCTTTCTATGCATTCACATCCTCCCACACTGGTAAGTGTAATTAGGAAAATGCTACATTGCATGTCTTGAATAGTGAATGTAGCTGATTGGTAATCATTATATTTACATAGTTTATATGAAAAATATTTAAATTCATGAATGCTCCAACTTTTCTTTGCCATAACATTAATACCTGAACAGCATCTGAATGTAAAATAGTATATTTGTAGCTTATTGATTTTTTCACAATGTCCTTGTAAGAAAACTGTTAGACAATGAACTTCTGGGGGTAGAGAGCATATGAATTTTAAAAACGGAGTATTTTTGGGATAAAAGTGACATGTCCAAGGAGGGAGAGAAGGGAAAAGTATACATCCTAAGCTGACTTGAAAAAGTGTCCACATAAACAAATGGTAAATTGTAATATATTAAAAGAAAATTTTGGGAAGTGCCTTTTATAAAATCCTTTTTTTTTTTTCAGAAGTAATTGTGAATAATCTTTCATTGGTGTTCAACACCCATAAAATGATGATTTCCACAAAACCACGGAGATAAAAAGATTTATATGAAGCATGAAATTTCATTTTTTCCAACAATAACTGCCGTATATTTGTTTTACAGAGAATAGACAAAACAAAAATGTATCACATATTTTGCGAATGTAAAAAACTAAAACCACTCATTTAAAAAATAAAAAGCTCTTTCACTCTTTAGAAATTTTGCGAGGAAGTAGTGTATGCTCACTGCCAATATCTATGATGAGATTTGTAAAACCATAGGATGAATGCATAGAACATTAATAAAATATATTTTAACACCTGAGCTGGGAGAAAGAGCAACTGTTATTCCATAAAAGAATTTTATAAACCAAAACAATATTTCCAAGATCCATCAACTTATTTTCCAGGTGTTCAGTCTAGGCTACCATGGATTGAATTTTCAGAAAGGGAAAAATTTACATCTTGAAAGATCTAGTTTCACTTAGAAGTCAAAATCTAGAGCATCTCAACTGAAAATACTAGTCTTTTCCTAAATAAAACAGAAAAAAAAAGTGAGATCCAAAAGGACATTCACATGAATTGATTACCTTTTCTCCTTTAACATTTTTCTCTTTCTGTATTGTTCAACCACAAGAGAACTCTGTTTCTGAAGTATCAAATTAAATCATTACATTACCCTCTTACAAATCTTCACATTAAGACTATGTAAATAGGAACCAATGCAAATTTGATTTGTACATTCAAATTTGGACATCTTCTAAGCATTCTTATATATACACTTACCTAGTCAAATACATGCATAAATGCAACAGTGAAAGTTTGAAAAGCAACAGTGTCCACTTGAAAGTCTTAAGAAATGCTTCATTCAGGTACACCACAACTTCATGAACAAAAGCTTGAAATAACCCTAGTCTCCCTGTACCCCTAACTATTTGAAGGTTTCTGTAGGTCTTAATCTGTATGTAGCCCGTATTCCAAAAAGGCTTATTCATTAGTATCTGATATATTTCATACACATTTCCTTGCTAAGCACATTAAATGCAGCATTTCATGACCAAGGTACACGTTTTATTTCTTGATAAGAAGCATAATACTGGTAACAACTGGGGAGTGATTAGATTATTAGTAAAGTATTTAAAGTTCACAAGTGTAGTGAGCGAACTAAACCCTTGAATGATGTAAAAGCTAATTTTTCAATACTTTCAGTACTTACATAGTGAGATCACGACAACTAAAGTAGAAAATTTCAACATATCGACATGTTGTGCCATAATATTTCCTAGAAGAGCACATGACAATCCAGTGTCTCAAGCAAAATCAATTACTTTATAGTTCAAGATCCTCAGTCACTGAAACAGGATATTATTTTGTGTCCTGAACAATATCTTGTTCCAGTTTCTAAGGAAACCAGCAGCAAAATCTAAGTTTACAGTGCTGCATCCTCCAGAAATTGACTACAACGTAGTCTCAAGGGTATTATTACCAAGTGCTATTTGCATTTAAATTTCTATAACCCTTAAGCAACTGGATTGTTTGTTTATATGCACAGTTATGACCTATCCAGTATCTAGGTGCTATTCTTCACCTCTCTGTATGGGTTAACAACCTATTGACATCTAGTGACTCAGGAAGCTAGATTTCAAATCAGGAACACCACTTGGGAACTTTCATTTTAGAAATTTCTTTTTGCCACCCTCAGCGAGATATCTGTCTGAGAGTCAGTGTGTGCTTAGTTAATGGATGTCACTCATTTGGCCTCACACATGGGAAGAACCAAGCAAAGTCATGCTGCTCTGTGCTACAAATAGCCAGAGTCTAGAAGAACACTGTGTGTGTTTTGCACAGAAGGTTTTGGGAACTGGCCTCGGGGAACTGGGTTACACACTCCTAGGGGAAGTCAAGGAAAACTCCAGATTTTTCTTGACAGACAATTGCTTCTTTTTCAGAAAAGCTCAACAACTATTCTGATGAGTGACTGATGCTTCTACAGCTGAAAACTCTCCAGATAAACCACTTTGCTGACCAGAGATGACAAGACCCTGACATCAAGTTTCTGTCTTCAGAATATACAGAACAGTTATAAAATCTGTTCACAGAGGATGCCACAAAAAAAATTCAGGGATTGTATTTTCCCGCCAAAATCAACATCAATTTGTCATTTAGTGGAAAGTCCACTTCCTTTCTGCTACATTTTAAGGCTTTTAAATTTTAATTTTGTAATTATTTTTTTCACAAGAAAAAGTCTTCTGTAAACTACTACAAGCTCTATATTTATTCTACATTTAAAGATAGAACTTAGTAAACAGGATAAAAAATGGCTTTTCTAAACAAATCACTTTTATGACTAAGCAATCACACTCATCTAAAGAAACAGATTATGAATGTAAGAAGCATTACATTTACAGTCAGTTATACATGAATCAAATGAGCAATAAATATTAATAATAAAAAAGATGTCAAAATCACTAAAAATATTTAAAAGAACATTTGAAATATTTAAATGAACACTTTTTAAAAAAAGGTAAAGTTGTGCTTCAAGGTGATAAATGCACATTTCTCATTGTTTGGATGCAATACATCTTTAGTTAATTATATAGTGCCTAGTGTGATGCATTTATTCAATGTTATAGCTTCTTTTTACTGTAAATAATTAGCACAGGATTACTTTAAAGGTGGGTTATTATTTGATGACTGTTGAGTTCCTTGGGCACTGCTGTTGACTTTGTACACTTATTTAACAAAAAAATAAATCTCTACTATAGTCTCAGCCCAAGTAGCACTAGACACTTCTTAAGACACAATGACACTCTAAATCAGTCGGTCAGTTAAAGAGAACTCGTGGCTTTGCATCTCATAAGATCAGTTTTCATCTAGAAGTGAAAGGCCACGTATTGTACTGAATCATTCTTTGACTTTAATGAGCATCTCTCACACCCAAGTCAAAGGTTGTGTAATGAGGATGATGTTTGACTACTCTGCACTCTGAAAGCAGAGAAATTCCTGATTCATTTGCCTACCAAGTGAGAAGAAAAGGCAGAAGCAAAGCACACCTTGACAGTATTACACCTGTTGGGCCCAGATTCCCAAGGCTGCCTCCAGCACTGAGTCCCAGCACGGCCAGGCTGTCTCTGCAGCCCTGCCACCTCAGTCCCCCACAGGGAGCAGAAACAGAGAGAGCATTGACACCACTAGAGATAAGACTGCTTGAAAGGAAACGCTACTACAAGGAGAGGATAACTCAAAAAAAAAGAAAGGGAAGGTCATGGATAGAAATGGGAACAAGACTAACCAGGATTTAAAAAATAAGTCTGTCTTAGACACAAAATGAAAGCCCTGGGTAATCAGCCTTATTTCTGTGTCACAGCTGAGCCATCTATAGGAAATATTCTATCACTGGTATTTAAACAAATATTAAGGAAGGGAAGAACAGGAATCTTCACTGCAGAATAAAGAGACTTTTTTTATTATTATTTCTTGCTTCTTTTTACATCTTCCCCTTTGATTTTGGCAGCTGTTCTGGGGTAAGCTCAGCTCCTGTAGCAGGGATATCACCAAAATGCAAAACACTCTTCAGCGACCACATTTCTGTAGCCTCCTTGTGGGGCTCCTCACAAATGCCTGACTATTTTATGTACTCATGTCAGAGCAAAATTCAACCTCAGAAATTAAAACCAAAATTGTTAAAAAGGTTTTTAAGGTACTCCCTAAGAAGGGGATAATCATTCATGAGAATTGATGCAATCCTTTCAAGGAATAAACTCTTGCCAGAGACTGAATTAATTTAGAGGGACAGTGTCGAAGCCTGCATCCTGTTAAGAATATACAAGCAGAAAATGTTTCATACATATTTTGCATTCAATTTTCCACTGTCTAATTTGGCTGGAGGAGTGAGATAACTCATAGCTTATTGTTCTGGCAAGCCACAAGTGTAAAGAGAGAAGGGAATTGTTAACAAGCTAATATTAGTCCAGTAACATGACTCGATCATTTTATTTCTATCTGTTGGACAAATGTCACAAATTGTCATGTAGGAAATTTGCTCGTTTGCCACAAGGATTAGCTACAACCTGCAATACCAGTCCTTTGCTGGAAGGAATAGTAGAGAAGCTTCACTGCTGTGTTATTATCTGGGATCTATTATGTTTTACATTTTTCAAAAATCTTTAAGCTAGATCTTTGACATTCAACTGCCTGTAAAGACATACACCACCCGATGAGAAGCTTTGATGTGCATTTTGAGGATTAAATAATCTAGATGGAAGGCAATGTGTTTCCAGCCAAGAAGAAAACTATGGAGGAAATTTTGCCTCCTGCTGTTTAGCACTGCTGGCAGTCAATACCTTTTAGCCTACCCTCTAAATTTGATTTCATACATATTTACAGAATATTTTTCCTCTCACTACTAATTCTTTTGAGACCAAATTAAGAACAAAGATAGCAGGAACAGGCTTCATCAAATAAAAATGTAAATATGCTGCATCTCATTTTTGGATGAAGAGAGTTTATTTAAATATTTTCTCCACTGGAATATCTTTTCAGTATCATTATTGCCTGCAACTGGAAAAGTAATAGCCTTAGAAGTCAAAGTAACCCATTGAGGCTTAAGCAAATTTATGCATTTAAATAATGGCGTTTACCTAAAAAACCAAAAAAATCCTAGAATATTCTGCACTTCCAGACAAGGAAAGAATAGTAATGATAAAACAAATAGACACTGAAGAAAACATAATCTTTCTTATTATATACAACATGCAATCTCACATAACTCAATAGTTTTAACTGTGAAAGAAACACTAAAGTGATTACAAACCCATACTTTTTTCACATTTTTGAAAGCAACTGAAAAATCTGAAGTTAAAACTGAAAATTATAGTATTTCTACACAGTGAGATTAATCTATAACATATTTCTAATTTCCATTTCCTTAAGTAGGTTTAAAAACCATGGCTTTTTTTTTAATTAGCAGCCTACCATTTCTGTCTCATTGACTTCAAAGGTAAGTAGACAAATATGGCAGATGTGTGATACCACCTTGATGAAACAAAAGAAGTTACAGCAGTGATTTTGATGGAGTAAAAATCTTACCAGAGATCTTTGATTTCTGAATGTGCTGATGGTTTCTTCCCTTGGTTATTACCCTTATCCATAGCCCAAGTATTCTGAAACAATTCTGAAAAGTCATTAGCAATTATTGCTGTAAAAAAAGATAAAGCTTTACATTCCATCGTCATCCTCATTGTTCAAAAGTTTTAAGACATAGTTTTGTCCATAATGATACACTTCATTCAAGTTCAGTACAAAAACTAAAGTTATGTAGAAAGCAAAAAATGAGTAACCAGATGTTTTTCCACATGTTCATCTGGCATGACATCCATCTTACATAATTTTAACCCCTAGATTTTTCTCAATTTTAAGGTCCTTACATCCCATTTTACCCCCCCAAAAACCACACACAAGATGCCACAGGGGTGTTGCAGTACCAAAGTACCTCAGGAACTTGTGATTCTAGCTTTAAAACAGTCTTAGTATCTTATGGCATCAGCTGCTTCCCACATATCCTACCAGGCATTTTATATATATGTTGTAGCTAAGGAGAAATAGTCAGAGCAGGCTTGAGAAGGCTTCAAATATCACGTGTGTGCTGACAAGTGGTGTCCACAGGCCAGTCTCTGATTTGGATTAGACACCTGGGGATGTTCTGGGCAACCAGTTTGGCCAGAGAAACCCTCGCTGTTTCTGAAGAAGGCAGCGTCCGGAGTGCCATGAACATGCATAGGAGAAATCAAAGGTTGCAGCAAGAAGCCCACTGGATTTTCTGGGTTGCATCAAACTTTAGCTTTCTCTGCACTCTCCAGCTTCTAAGGACAGCATGCAAACCAAACACACTGAGCAAAGATGTCAGGACTTACGTGAGAATATGTGTGTTATCCTTGCCTGCAGGTATTTCTTCACAGAAGAATATATTAGGGCCTGCTACCTTGTATCATTTTCTTTTGAGAAACTGAATCACAGTTCTGCTATTTCTAAAGTGTCAGATGTTCACAAGCACAATATTAAACTGATATGTGTTTGTTATATAGCATAAAGTTCTTCTTTGTTGATGTCTCATGATATTTCTATATAGGACAAGATAAAATCTTCTTGAAGGAAGAGCAAATATGTTAACCGTTTTTCTCAAGAAAACCCATGCAGAGAGGAAGGAGAGATTAATCTCTTTGTAAATGCTGGCAGCATTTCAGACATGTATCTACAAAGAATTGTGACAAGTTTAACAGTGACATTACATAGAATAGTGAAGAGTCTAAACACAAACCTAAAGATCCAAACTTCCCCTTTAAGTTCCTGTCTACCTCAATCAGTAAAGAGTGCCTAACTTGAGCAGGTAGGTACATTCATTATCTGCAGGCCTGTTCCTGCAAGTCTGCAATAGGGGTCCCAAATATTCTTAGTTCAGATATGTCCCCTAAGACTTCTCTTAATTTCTCTGATTTTTCAGGAAAAAAAAAAAAATCTGCTACTCAGTCTGTGACTACTGTAGCTGCTTTTGTCCCTAGAGGTTGCAGGGCAATGGAAAATGGGCCCTGAGAATGAGTCCCTGGCTTGGCTTTGTAGCCAACTCTCATACAGGCAGCTTGGAATTTCTTTATCTGCCAGACTCTAGACGCAAAAAAAATATTAACTGTTCACAAATCTTCAGGAAATTTTCAAATTTTTCTGATGTCCTAGAGACTAGGAACACAAATTCCAAAGGTTTTTGGTGTGATGATGAAAATAATGAGCTAAATCTAGAAAGGGAAAAAATATTAAGTTCTGATAGTAAAAAAAAAAGGGGAATGGTGAGATTTAAGATTGAGCTTTAAAAGAAAGTATTTAATGCAAAATATTTTTCTTTAAAGGCCTGGTTATTTCCCTAGATAAACATGTTCAATGCCAGCGAGTGTTTTCTTAGAATGATATTACATAATTTGTGAGACTGAAAATACCACAAACTTTTTCTTATCTACAAGATTATATTCTAGAGAAATGTTTAGGAAATTCTTCTTTAAGGACTGTATGCACCAGAATCCTACATATGAATGTTTTCACAGGCTCAGAGGCTTTACTACCATAATTAAAGGTGAATTTTTCACTTTTATTTCGTTATTCTTGTCTCCTGGGCCTGATTTATAACTTTTGTTATACAATTATATTCATTTATTTCTTTGTACCATGTTGTATGTTATTTCAAAAGTAACATCTAGGGTGTCCTTGCTTTAAAATGTAGATTTAGCCTCTCTGGATGAAACTTCGTAGAACATCTGTGTTTGAAAGTATGAAAAATTACACACTTTCTGAGAGAACCAGGCTGAGTGCTCACATAATACTGTCTCTAAGAGAAAATTAAAGTGCTGCTGATAGCTAAGGGACTGGATGGCTCAAGGGAATCATAGTGTGACACAGTCTTTCATCTGATGAAAACCAGCATGAATTTAAGCCCATGCTGATAATGACCAAAAGTCATTATCATTTGTTCAGTAATTTATTTAAAATGAGTTAGGGGTCTGGCTCTCATCTTTGTGGAAAAGAGTCCAAATTATAACTGAGCAAATAATGAAAAAATGTCTCTGCAAAGTGATTTCATACCTTTAAATCAGTACGCTTAAACTTCTTTCTGTTTATCACCTTCTTAATATTTTAACAAACAAGTCTAGGAGGATGGATGTTTGTGAATTCAAAAGACGTATCTGCAAATTCTCATGGAAAGCAAATTCTGAATTTATGAAGACAAGCATTCGCACTGGAAAAAATCTATTTTTCAGGATTCTGCTTATTCAACTAAATATATTAAAATACGTGTCTTGTCTCTGTGCCCAGTGAAAACTAACAAACATCTACATTATGAATCAGATGCTAACAAATGAAGCACTTGGAAGAAAGCTAGAGAATCACAGCTATTTACAAAAAAAAATAAAAAATAGCAAAGGAAAACACCCCACAAGTTAAATAGAAAACACATCATGTCTTATTAACCTAATATTTGGGATAAACTGAGACCTACTAGAAGTAGGAATAGAGAATTTAATTCTCTTCAGAACTGAAAAGAAGACTGGTGTGTGATATCTTTCTCACAGTTGGGCCAGAGGATTAAAACAAAACTAATAGTTTGTTGTACAAGACATAATAAAATCTATCAGAAGCACTTACTGGGTGCACATTACCCAGAAAAGTCTCCATGAATAAATACATACGTCCTGCAAAAGTACCTCCAGTGAAAGTATCTAGTGTGAAGGTGTATGCTAATAAAAAGTATAAGCGTTGGGAAATCTTTCTGTAAAAGGCTGATCTAAAAAATTGCAAACAAACCAACAAAAACCCAAACAAAATCTGTGAATCTAGAAAACCCTCAGCAGAACTACTAGGAAGGAGGACTATATCAAAATTAACAGACGCCTTTAGAATTTCTAAGCATCTCTGTTAGATACAGGTATTTCTTTTACTGAATAGGACTGTGGGCTGAAGACTGCACTGCATATAGACAATATATTCTCATGGTTGGATATCCCTTGAAAGCAAGATTTGAATGTATACTGGGATCTGGTAAGCAGGGGTATTGATAAGAGAGTCACAGAATCACTGAGGTAGACAGAGAGCTCTGAACATCATCTTGTCCAACCCTGCTGCTCAAAGCAGGTTGCTCAGAGCTATTCCCACTCAAAATTTTAACACTTTCAAGGATGGAAACTCCTATTATCTCTCTGGACAACCTGCTCCAATGACTGATCAACCTCACAGTAAGGTTTTTCTTACATTTGCATGGAGTCTCCTCTATTTCAGTTTGTGCCCATTGCTTCTTCTTTTCCACCAGACATCACTAAGAGACTGAGTAGAGGGGAAGGATCACCTCCCTTGCCATGCTGGCCAGGTGCTGCCTAAGGCAGCCACGAGGTCGTTACCCTTCTTTGCCACAAGAACACGTTGATGGCTAGTGGTCAGCTTGGTGCCTACCATGACTCACAAGCCTTTGTCACAAAGCTCCTTGCCAGTGGGTCAGACCCAGCCTGTTCTGAGTCATGGACTAATTATCAATTTTTTTCCAGTTTCAGAGCCTTACATTTACCTTTTTTAAGATTTTGTACAGTTTCTGTTTGTCCATTTCCCAGGCTGTCAAAGTCTCTCTAAATGACAGCATAACCTCCTGCTTTATCAGCTGCTCTTCTCACTTTCATATTGCCTACAAGACAATTTTGGATTCTCTGCAACAGATTTCCAAAAGATTGTTATCAAACTATGCTGAAAATGGAGAATCAGCCTGTGAAAGCTGGAGGATTTTTGCTGCAAGCATGAAACAGGGAGAACTTTGTGGTATAACTCCAGGGCTAAGCTGATGGTCTTTCATGGGTAAACATGTGAAACAGACCCATATTCCTCTCCTTTTTTATTAACAAAGATATTATGACTTATGGACTCAGGCTTTAAAGGCAGACAAGAGAAGTTGCAAAGACAATAAACAAGTGGTTTGTTTTCCTGTGTTCTACACTCTTGGCTGGGGTTCCTGCTTCCATGGGAACAGCAGGATTCTATGCCACACCAAGTACACTCAAACCGTGACAAAATCATGGGCAAAGGGAAGCATTTCCAGTAATTGTATTTCTGTATGATTAGCGATACAGCACAAACCCCACAAAGGTCTCCTCACTGAGAAACATCATATTTAACTAGACTTAGCACTATTACTCCTCATTTACATCAGCAAGCCTGAGAGGAGAAAAACATGCGGAAGAGCTCACCATGAGAGGGGCTATAGGCATATTTCTGTTGTTGCTAAACAGAATGTCAGCAACAGCAATCTGCAGTTTGTACTGTTCACTGTGTTCATCCTCATGCCAGGGGGAAAAATTATGCTTAAGGCAGAACAATTACACCACAACTAGCCTTAAGGTAAAATGACATCATAAATAAATAGCGCAAGAAATAGTAATAATGATAGGAATGAAAATAGCTATAAAAACAAAAACCAAAGTAGAACTGTCACGAAATAATATATCTTCAAACATCTAAAACTGGCTACAACATTTTAAGATCCATTTAGAAAAATAAAGAGAAAAATGGCACATGGAAATCTATTATAATACTTGAAATTGTCCTTCTAACCTTTATCTAAATTAGCAAAAGTTGCATGCTCATGCCCAATGGCAAAATATAGTTCTTTTCTACCAAAACATGGACATTTAGTATTAATACAGAGCATATAATATTTAAAAAGTCATCTATTATAAAATCTAAGTCATGACTGTACTGCCAAGTGTTGAGTTTAACAAAGAAATATTAATTCTAGTTAAATTGGTCCAAAACCTAACATAAATAGTCAATGAAAATTTGGGTCAGTTGTCCCTTTGCAGACCAGTAGCTACAGTAACGGAGACAGCATCTTCACTTGTTGAATTGAATATCCCTGTAAGTCCTGAACACAAGCATCTTCTAACAATAAACCAAACGAGCTCTCAATATAAAATATGTCTTCCTTCTCTGAAAATCTGTATAGCAAATACAGCCCGAGGGAACTTTTAACAAAATGTTATAAAACTGAAAACTGACATTAATAGGAAGTACTGATATATCTTTAGTGACAATGAGTTCAATTCTCCTGCCACTGCATAACGGAAACACCAATTGGCTCCAATTTGCTTCGATTGGATTTGCTCCGATCAGTGACAGAAGAATGAGGCCCAGTCCTGCTGAGACATCATTATGACAGACAGATTTTGCAGAAAGTATTGGCTACAGCTGAAATATGTGACTCCTTAACACAACTCAGACTTTGGTTGAAATCCATAGGGGTGGATAGGATGCAGTATGAGTGGTCAATGCACTCCTTAGGGTCAATGACTACAGCTCATACAATGAGCTCCATCAGGGAGGCAAGCACATGATGTTTCTCCCTTCCCACTGCACACGTCAATATCAATCCTCCCTCTGTGCAAATTTGTCCTGGCCCTTTATTCTTAAAATGTCCTCTAATATCTCCCCTGTCCTTAATTTTTGCTGTTCCATTCGCAGATCTTTCTTTTATTCTGCCTAAATATACTTCATTTTTTCTCACATCCTTGCCTCTTTCTTCCTTCACCAATCCCCATCAGCTCTCCTTTGCTCCCTGCACAGCAGAAGGGGAAGATGGGAGAGTTCTCCCAGAACATCTGCCAAAAGCAGCCCAAAGTTCACACTTTCCAAAAGAATTCCACACAGATTCCAAAAGAATCTGTCCACTCTACTACTTCCTCTTTCTACAGCATCCTTGCATTTGGAAGGAAATGAGGAGGTAGCGCAGTCCTTCTTGTGAAAGCTAGCAAGGGGTAATGCAATCTGTCCCCTTACAAAGTTGTTCTGGCCAAGAACAGACATATGCACCAAGAGAAGACACAAGAAGGAATTTACGCTGCACTGTAAATGTGTGATGAATTTTATACTGAATCAAACTTAATGTCACAATTGATTATTTTTTCTTCAACTCAAGATTGAAAGCCTATTATAATACTACTTATCAATAATGTTAATTCACACTTCAAATTGTCTAAAATGGGAATCTAATTTAGATTTACTAAAATGGCAATTGCATATTAATTAAATAGCAATTGATTATAAAAATATTTTACTGAGGTTTAACAGCTCTACTACATAAGAAAATTTGCTGAATTATTGTCCAAATTGTATTTTAGATGTACTGCAGTGAATTCAGCAAGGTTGCACTGCTGCAAATGAAAACAATATAGTTGTTTCATCTTGAGTTAGTGTTTATTTAACATACCGTAAGTCACCGAGTCTAAACCAAGCGGTTAACTACAGCAATTTATGATAGTTAAATTGTTAGGGAATATTATGATGTCATATGTTTTGAAGCTGTAACTGTTTGGTACCATTTATTAATTGCCAAAATAATCTTTAGTTTAGAAAGATATCAAAAGCTGTTGATACATCTGAACGCAAGTCTGGCACCAGATGTATAAAGTATAAATCCATGCTTTTATAGCTGTAACACACTTCGGTCAACAACAGTGTGGGAGTGTGACCTGGGAAGTCATATCTAGAGAACTGAATTGGGCTCAATCACCCATCAGCAAAGCCCGGAGAGGTAAGAACTCCTGCTGTTCCATGGTGTCCAGGCACAAAAGCACTACGGAGGTGCTGTGATGAAAGTTTTTTCAATTGATGCTGAAAGTTGGGCTCAGGATGTGCATGAGCATAGCCTGGGTTTTCCCTCTGCAGCTGAGGCAGTTCAAAGGGGATGTCATAATTTGTTTACAGAATATTCATTACCAATTAACATAATCAATGGAGATCTCCTCCATTTAGAAGGGCAAGATAAGCCACTAGAATTGCATTAGTAGTGCCCCGTCAGAATCTAATCCTGTATGGGTAGGTATTTTTTTCTGTATTTTTCCACCACTGTTTAAGAGTTCGGCATCTTCAAGGAGGAAAAAACAACCTTTTTACAGTCTTTACTGACCACACAGTGAGAGCATAACCGTGGTTTGTATCATTTTTATATGGTCTTAGATTCTCACCTAGTTCTTCTTCCTTAAGATATTATCTTCAGCAACATAATGTACTTATCTTTCCAGCGGGCATAGGTAGAATTCTCCTTTCTCATGAAGATTTCTTGGACATTTTTTTTAAATGTCATTTTATCTACTTATATTCAGCTTTCAATTACTGATTCAATGTTTTATCACCCTTCTTCATCCCCTGTTTTATATGCTGCCTTTCAGCAGTTCAAATTCTTCCTGATCTAGAGAGCACCAGCACAAATTTCAGCAACACTGCTCATCACCATTTTTGCTTTTCATCCTTCATAAACCAGAAATAAAATCCTTGGACCTATCCCAAATCTTGTGACATCAGATAAATCAGCATTTTCTTTGGTGCAAGGACTTCTATTTCTTATTTGTGTGAAAAATGCAGTTATCAGAATAAGGTCTTTGGCAGTCAGATCCACTAATTCTTTTTCGCTCCGACACACTCACATAAAGCTCATGGATTGCAGAGGCAGAGCAGTTCTCCAGGTGCCATCTTCCCTTCATCTAGTACAAACCTCCATTAGGTGGAGAAGGAAAGCTAAACCCCACTGTCACACCCAAGCCAAAGCTGCATTTGAAGTCAATATCCTTCCTTTCCTCAAACGCTGTATGCATGAGACACACATACCTCTAGCCTTTCATTTTCATGGCAAAATGCCCATGCCCAAGGAACTCAAAACCTTCCTGTCAGCATCAGCTTCTGCCTGAATTTTTATTCACAGCTGAGCTGACTGGAAAAAGAAACCCCTGGTGTCTCCCAAGACCAAAGGACTCACCCACAAGTCATGCCCAAGTTCTGGTAACTGTGGGGGGAGGGTGTTCATTCAGGGTGTTCATTCAGGGTTTCCTGAGTTACCAACTCTAGCTCATATTCCTCCTCTTTTTAATGCCATTCTGCAATGTAAGTTCATGGTCTCAGAATAAGTATTACTGCATAGCCAGTTAATAGTCCTTAGGAAAATTAGCAAAAATTAGCCATCATTTTCTTAAAGTGAAATATTCTAGAACTGCATTAAACAAAACATGTATTTTTCTGCTTCTTCTGAACTTCTTGTGTATTATCACCTTGAAAAAAGGGATTCAATTACTCTCCATACAAGTACTTAATTTACCTTTTTGGAGTGGGGGCAAGGGGACAGCTTAAGTGCAGCTGTACAATATTATGTTGTGATTTTCATTACTAGTTCTGCCTACTGGACACACATTACTTGGTCTTTCCTTGGAAATACAAACATTGAAAATACAAATCAAATACAAGCTGATGTTACTTTTATCCCTATTTCCCATTCCTCTGCATTCACACTTGCGTGACTGATTTGTGTGTGAAATGGTTTCCAAGTTTTCAAGCAAAAAGCAGTTAAGAAACAAAATATTTATACTCTTCTAACTTGCACTTCCTTTCTAGCTAGATCCAATGCAGATGCAAAGTCACTGGTCTGCAAGAGCTTTCCCCAGATCTATAATGAAATAATTAAATTAGTGAGTTGTGTTTAGATCAGAGATTCTTGGCTGCCAGCTCCTAAGAACTTGGGGAATTCTGATCCACAGAAGGATCATTTGGAGTCCATTTGGCAGAAACGTCAGAAACTTGCTGCTCCTGGGAACATCCTTTTCCAATAACATTTATAGCTCTAGATGGAAGTGAAAAGCACCATATGTTAAGAGTTTCCTGCAAAGCTTCCTGGTAAGAGAGGAAATAAATTCAACTTGTCACATCTGCTCGTGGACCAGTCAAGTAGGATTTTATCACAGCTTTAAGTGGTTTACAAAACTGTCCTGTTATCAACTGAAGGGAGCTTTACCTCTCAAGACTTTTTTTCAATATGTATGTTTATATAATCTCAATCATTAAATTATTTATTTGTCAGTGGAATTCAGGAACATGTATTATTATTTATCTCTAAACAGTAAAGATTACTGGGTTATTCAGCTAGCAGCAACAGTTCAGTTAGAAGCCAATTGGCATGGTCCAGCTGAATAAAACCAAGCAGTCCCATTCTGCCCTTTGTTTTTCTAACCCCAGCTCTGTATTTTGTATCATGTTTTCCATTATGAAATACTTTTAATTAGACAAAAGTCAAGTTTCTAACCTACACAGAAATCTTGGGTCCTAAGCGCTGTAAACACAATGCAAACAGCTGGCTTCAAATTCCCAGGCAGTCAAGGATCCCAAAGAAAATATTATGAACCACTTCATCTTGTCTCTTTGGTTGCTCAAGTAATCATTACTCCCCTCACAGAAAGCAGCAATTTATTATGTAAAGTGCAAAGATAGCACAAAACAAGGCAACAATATTCTGTAGCAGGAACTTCTGCAAAAGCCACAGCTCTATGAAATTTGGCACAGGCAAACTCTACAAGTACACAGGTGTTTTTTTGGCATCTTGTCCTGGTCTCATTGAAGTCAGTGGGAATTTTGTCACTGACTAAACAAAGAGGAGTTTTGGGCCCAAAGTATGCAGCTATTTGCTAAAATAATCAAGTTACAGGAAATTGCTCCCCAAAAGGTAGATGTGTTTTAAAATTCCAGATGCCTACTTGGAGCTGACCTAATTTACACAGAGTGGACCATATACTGATATACTGTTCCCTGCCTCTGCACACAGCTCCCTTTGATGTTAATGGGAATCTGATGCTGCTTCAGGGCAGAGCAGAACATGTCCCTTGGAGCCCATTCCTTCCACTCTATCACTAAAGAGTGAGCACAAAAAAGAGTGGCAGTAACGCATCACATTACATCCAATATTCATGCAATTATTGAAGAACACTGTATGTATTACATTTGCAAACTGTCCATAATAATTTAATTTTCTCTCCTCAATTTATAATATGTTAATTAAGCATGAAATTAAATGCTTTTTAACATACAACTGATTATTCTACAGTGTATCCAACAAAGATTGATTACTGAATAATAAATCATCATTTGCATAAATATTTATATAATTTATTTTTAAAAATTCCATAATGCATAAACAGATAACATGAGAAAACAACAAGTTCCATTACAGACATTGTACTTTGACTTTTAAAGACCTTTTTCCTTGAGACTTGTGAAGACTTCCTCATATATTAGGAAACCAAACTGTACTTCTCACCATAAGGAGCACTGTAATCCTTCTTTACTTGTTATCCTAATTTCATAATCACATAACATTATTCTTAACATGCACCAAAACCCAGAAAATTTGCTAGAAAAGAAGAAAAATGCATTTTAATTGCAATGCAATCCATATTAGCTTTACCCAATATGGAATTTTCATTAAAAACTGATCTTGGAATTAATTGTTGCACTTGCTCATATCAATGGCAAAACCTCTTCTTTCTGCCCTGCTATCATTATCATATCTGGCACTCAAAAATTTTTACTGCAATTATTTCAGTCTAGGTTTCTCTAACACAAAATTACAGTTGTACTCATTACTTTGCCAGGGAGTTAAAAGCTGATAGTTTTTGTTTACAAGACACCCAGGATAACTTTCAAATATGAGGAGAAATCCAAAGAAAATCCATTAACAGAGTTGCTGAGAACTTGTTCAGCAGATTTCCCAGGAATTTTGGCCTCACTTACTCTGCTTGCCTGATAGAAAGAGTCAGTTTTTTATGGACTACATATGCTTGAGGAACTTTTCACCAGCAACAGCTCAGATACCTTTTCACTCCTCCACAAAGGGTTTGCACCAAAGCTGGCTGAAGTAAATGGGAAGATTCCCCAAGAGCTCACAAGCTTTGGATCAGGTTCACATTTTGCACAATATTCTCACAAACCAAAGATCATTGAAAAGCAAGTCTCAGTGTTTGACTCTGTTCTGCCCACGCTGGCTGGGAAGGGAGACTCCAAATTTATTTCAGTTGGAAAGAAAAGACAAGTTTCATGTAACTGCATAAGTGCCTCTACCTTGGCTAACTTTGTTCATGCTTCTTATTGGCTTAATCAGAAGTGTCAAAAGTATTCAGAAACCCCATATCATTGCTTAAAATATAAAAATGGTGTGGTGGCAATCACAACAACAGAGTTAGATTTTTTGGACATACTGATTTGCTGCTTACAAGCCAGAAGCAAGAAAGAGTTTGGAATAAATCACACTGGCTTGAACACAGAATCCTCTTGCAAAAAGAAAACTGGATTCAAATGCTTGATTTAGGATGATCAATTGAAAATAATTTTCAGTTATTCAAAAAAGAAAAAGTTTAATAAAAAAGTATTATGAGAAAAGAAAACTGCAAATGGTTTTTTTTCTGCACCTGCTTAAAAGTCACCAACTAGCCAGTAGGAAATGCCAAGGAGACATATTCCACACAAGGAACAAGACTGAAATAGAACTCAGCTTTGGTTCACTGCTGCAAGCTGCTGTGCACCCTTTGAGAAACACTCAGCTCTATACAGAAATCAGTGGGAGTTTTAGTAACTCAGACTGCTAGAGCATCAAATTTTTGGATATTAATGTGGAATATGTTTAAAAAGTCTGTTTTCTTGCCCAGAAATCCTGTGATGAATTTGCTCTTCAGTAAGTTTTCAGGAAGCCCTCATCATTAGTGGAAGGATGTGGTATAATATAAGATTTTTTGAAAAGTTTTGAGATTCTACTTCTCCTGGCTGCTACAACTGTACATCTGAGAAAGGAGGTGGGCGTCCCTGCACAGCTGAGAGCAGAGCCTGATGGGCTGCCCAAGAGCTCCTCCTGGGCTCCTCCCAGGGACTGCACAGAAAATGCCATAAAACTGAGCCTTCCACGCAGTTTCTGCAGAGGAACTTCTTCTCTCTTCTACTCCTTCCCACTTCTCTTTCTCATTCTTATTCTCAATTACTTTCTCCTTTTTGTTTTCAAGGTACCATGTAAGAGGATTTTGTTTTAAGAAGTGATGCTCTCTTTGTGAGTATTCCATCACAAGTAGAGAGAATCAGACCATCCGTGTCTGCTAAACCACCCTCCACTCTTAATGTCGTTCTGTGTTTGGCACTGGCTTCAAACTCCATTTCTTATAAATGCACAGAACTCTGCAAGCTGCAATCCCTCAGATACAAACTGGTAATGCTACTCAATACCCTGAATTCTTACAGCATTCTTCCACGACCTCAAAATGCTTAGAGATATCAATATTTCTTCTGTACACAGAAAACCTAGGGCATAAGTACATGACATGACTTTGAGTGTACACCCAGTCTACAAAGCTACACACTGGTCACACAGCTGACCATCGACAGCATCTTCTAATATTCCTAAAGCAACAGGATCAAACTTTACTTCCTTACAAAATTTGATTAACTCATTGTTTTTAGTTCTCACTAAAATTTCTGTATATCTTCCTGTTTAAAAATTTTTTTTGAACCTTTGAAAGCTATTCTCACTGCACTCCCTCCTCCACCCCACCATTTGTTCCAGCTGTGCCCAGCTGGGTACAAGAAGGGCATTGTGCTGCCCTCCGTGCCTCAGCTGCTGTGCTCCACAGTTGTGCTCTTCTCCATCCATTTTTTACTGACATATTTCTTATATGCAGCACACTGTGAAAGGGATACAGGATGTTACATGAGGTGTATTGAAATACTTTATTATTAAATATTTTAAATTAATCATGTGTGATAGTTAATTATTCATTCACACAAACCATGAAAAATAGGGACTGCAGCAATTTCCTCTCCCCAGTATCAGATTGCTACTAAATGTATGGCACAATAAAACACTCAAATTAAAACTTCCTGATGTGACACCAAATTACTAAATACCCAAACTGCTGAAAAATTAGAAGTATAACCCTTGCTCAACATATTTATTATATTCATGTCCTACTTAAAAATGCATCTTATTTGGAAGAAAAGAATATTCATGATCTCTCTTGTACAAATTGGAAAGGAAGTCACTTGATTTGCCTGAAACTTTTGAACAGCAACATAAGCAAAGTTTAAGGAAGGCACATCATCTTCAAGTAGTTGATGGTGTAGGGTGAAATTAAATAATTACATAGCAGAATGTAACCTCTTGAAGTCAGGCTTTCCATCTGAACAAGTAAATTTTTATTATTCCTAATTATTTGGAGTGCCTTTTACCAGGAAGGAGTAAGAACAAAAATTCACGGCCTCAACAGCCTTGAAATTGAAAATCCTATTACATCCTACTTGTGACAAGGCCAGTGTTGTTGGAACTAGTCCTTGTAATAAGCAACACACGAGATAGAAAAATTTTTAGGAAAGAAACCTGGAAGAAAAAAAGGAAAAACAAAACATATAAGAAAGAATTCTCCAAAAGAGATGAAGGTTAAGACACAAAGAAAAAGTTCAGCCAAATCAAAAACATGGTACATGCCCTGTTAACTCTGCAATGCTATCTTTTTTTACACTCTCACAGGTCCCAGGGTCAGACTGAGTAGTCCTCTATTGCCCTTCCCTAACAATCACCAAAGCCTTTAAAAAAAAATTCCCAAAAAGATAAAAGCACTATAGAAAAGATGAAAGAACCCATATCCCTATCTTGTTTTTATTTATGATTTTACTGTAATTTTTTTCATACATACTCAGGCGTATCAATTTATCTCCTATATAAATCCTAAACTCTGCAAAAAATGTAAACATAAGACTTTTGACTGAACTTAATGATTCTATTTTGAACTGCCTGGTTTCTGGCAGAGATATCATTATAGTATATATTCCTGAAGAGTCAGTGTAACGATCAAAGCACTCTGAAAGTACAGTGATCAATGAAGAGCTGTTTGTCTGTCAATCCTTCAAGAGAAGCAGGAGTGCCCAGCTCAGCAGAACAGCAGGAGAGCATGCTGCCATCTGAGGGAATTGCGGCTTGGTCACGGTCTCTCCAAGGTAAAAATATTTTGTCAGTATTATTTCTTTTCTTAGTATGAAAAGAGATCCATCTTCTGTGAACCCATTTGTTAGATTGCAATTTACAGGTTTAACCTTTCATTAGTCTCTATCCACTTTCATTAAAGCCACTAATTTGACAAGTGAATGACTTCCTTTTGAGAGGTTTGTCCTTTCCTTTCCAAAGAGATTTTTTTCACCTTGCCTATCAGCCTGGCCCAGGTACTGAGTGTGATTACTGCCCTCTCCACTGACAGCTGTGGGAGGGAGCAGGAGAGCACCTAGGCAAAGGTTTGCAGAGGTGCAAACAGACTACATACACTAATGAATTTTAATACTGGTCACCTCTTACCGTACTCATACTCTGGTCTTCCTTTCTCCCTTTCCCCTGCAGTAAAAGCCCACGCCACCTCTCTCTTGTGTTGGTGAGATATTCCTAACAGCATCTTTGAATCTTTTCCCCTTGCGTGTCCTTCTTCTCTACTTCCTTCTGCTTTGATTCTCCTTTGCTTTCTTCTGTTTCATCTTTTCTCCAGTCAGGTCTCCTATTATTTGTTTCATCTTTTGTTGCTCTTTTCCCCCTCTACACTTGCTCTTTTTCTCTGCTGCTGACTAAACTTACTTTCTTCTTCCTTTTTTTTTCCTCTTCCTACCCCAAACAGCTTTTCCAATCTTTCTCTAAAGCACAGCAGAACAAGCAAATTAGAGAATCTTATTAATTTAATCTAGCACCTCCTCAGTGTTTTCTTTTTTTGATCATTCTACTCCATCTTGCTTTTCTACAAGCAAGGATAAACAACTTCTAATGATTAAGGGCAGATAGAGAGGAAAAGATCATGCTAAGTCTCTCATGATCCTTGCTGGAGACATTTGCTAATTTTTATATCTATTATCTATTTGATTGTTGCACAATAAGAGCCTTTTCCTTTAAGTTTCCAAATGAGCCAGATATAGCCTTTTACTGTCCTCTATCATTATACAGCTCTTCAATCTTTTTATAGTAAGAAACTGGAAATATGTTCTTCACAGTGTTATTTGTTAGCTTCTCTCTCTCCCCATCCCTTTCAGTTTTTTAAGTGTTATTTAACTGTTAAAGTTTAGGACATTTGAAAAATACTATTCAGCATCTCTACAGTGGAAGACTTGTGAGAGGAAAGGAAATAAACCCTCCTGAAAGCATTTATGTTCCCTGAGTAGCAGCACATGGAAGGTCTGAGAGTCATTAGTTTCCTTCAGCTGTTACAATCTGGGTGAACATTAGCCAATACATAAGAGCTGTTTGGAAAGAGCCAGCATTAGTGGGGTCAGAGAGGAATGGGCTCCATTCTGTACAGTAAGCTTTGTTCCTATACAGCCTCTGCTTCGTACTGCCAGAATCAATGAGCTGCGACAGGTTGTTTCTTCTCAGGTCAGATTGTGCATGGGGTGAGCAGTGCATGAAGGAAAAATGGTAGGGAGTCCTGAGGTTATTATACAGATGAGGCATAAGCAATTGGAAAAACGAATGAAATGCATACTGCCATGACAAAAGGAAAAGGATAGAAAACATAGAATGAGTTCAGGCCAGACAATCACCAGGGATGGAGAGAAAAAGACGGGGGTGGTGGGAGGTAGGATATTTTGGCTCCTATCTACACAGTAAAATTTCCTCAGATTACTCATAGTACATGAAATTATACATAATTCTCCTCAAAGCTGCTGACAGTGAAGCTACCTCTACCTCAATAATGTCATTTACTCTTTACAGACAACAAATAGCAATAATTTTTATCTATGATTCGTAAAAACATGGTATGATATATATAAAGTATGCAGCAACGTTATCAAAAAAACCCACAAGCCCTTCCTAAGAGCATACCCAAATCCCTAGACAGGGACAATGCATTTTTTTCCTCTCATTACATATATAGGTTATTTCAACTGAAAGTGTTAAGTCTTAAACAAAGGAGCACTGAAAATCAAAAGCAAAGGTACAAACAGAGATGAGAGTCCTGCTTGCAGAGTCTGGCTCTGAGCACCCTTCACCCTTTTTCATAAGGACAGACATTTTAAAGGAAAAACTAAAAATTATAGTGAATATTAACACAACTGGACATCAGGTAGGTCTTCAAATGCAGCTGGGATGAGAAATAAGACAACGAGATAATCTGTTGACATTTACTTGATAATTTCTGGGTATAATTTTTCTCAATAATAAGGCACTTTGAATCTTAACCATACATTTCTCCATCTGGGAAATTTAAGTGTTCCAGACAGAACACTTAAAACAGACAAGCCTGCTGCAAGCAACCTCAGGCTGTTGAGATATCAGAATAACAGACAAGCAGCAAAACACTACACAGATTCATGGCAAGAACACTAGGAAGTTGCTTCACTTAATATCTAACAAACCCCCTTCTCTCACTAGATTTTGGAAATCAGTGTTTTAACAATCTAATCCAGAGGCTTCAGCTATAGGCTGATTAGATTAATTTTGTTGATCCACAAACAACCTAAGAAACAGAATATGGCGCTCTGTATTTCAGTAAATCCAAGATTCTGACCTTGAGCACAAAATCCTAAATGATTCAAGTACAGTTAGAACAATCTTCAACTAAATTAGTAAAGGAACTTTATGATTTATCCTGTCATTGCTGTCTTTTCTAAGGAGAATAAGGTTTTATCTTATTTTATTTTTAAATTATCAATTAAGGAAAAGTTGACTGGTGACAAGAACTCTTCTAATTACTAAGTTTTCACAGTATTAAATACTTGAAGTTAAATCAACCAGCATTTAGCAAACTACTGCTCCCCTCCCTTCTCCCCCTCCATATAGACACTTTTTTCTTTCTAAAAGCCCTCTACTGAATTAGCTGTTAGGTACTAATTGCAAATGATTAAGCACTCACTAGTCTTACACTTCTTGCTTTAATATTAATGTGATGTATTTGCATGGAACATGGCTTGTATTAATATTATAAATGGAAGCCTGCATGGATCACTGCCTACTGTTTTGCATTATAAGGAGCATGCAGCTAAAGAAAAAAGTCCAATTTAGACCAGAAAAAACCTAATACACGTATATTTCTGTTGGCAACAAAGAAGTAAAAGGACTGAAGAAAATAAAGTTAAATACTATCTATTTATATAAGCAGCATATCATTTTTTTCATAAGCAGCAGCAAACATATAAAGAGACGTATTTCTCTCATCCATCTCTGAAATAACTGGAATATATGAAGCTAAAGTTAAATTTAAATTACTCCATTAAGCAGAGCCATGCCACAGACAAATATATTTTCTGCCTGGCTCTACAGAGGTAACAAAGTTGTTTTTTCTGTGTATATCAGGTTCAAGGATTATACTCCATTTAAGCATGTTCCTTGTGATCTCGTATTCATAGGATGCCAAAGAGTACTTAGTGCGTTTTCAAAGTTTGTATATGTGTAATTATTTATCCTTCCCCCAAGGTAGCTTTCTCTTTTCTTCAGCCACCATGTGCATGTAAAACATAGGTCTGTTAGAATGTACAAGCTTGCCTTGTATTTGTTACACAAAATCAGCTGTGTGCTAAAATTCAATCCAGTTTGTTAGAAACTAAAAACACTGGTTTCATTCTTCATTGCTTTGTGCAACTTTAAATAGACATAATATATTTAGATGATAGGCAAATGAAAGCTCTCTGCACATGAACTGTGTCAGTTCTAAAGAAAAGCACTTTCTACAAACCTATGCATTTTCTCAGGAGCCTGAAGAGTCTCCTCCAAGATGAAATTTTTAATGCTAGTTATTGGAGAAGTATGGGAAATATGACATGCACTTTAAAAATAAATGACAGGTTTCCTCGTCTGGAGAACACAATACATCTCTTTTTTAGTCTTTCTCTTGAAGTTGGTTATGAGAAAAAGCTTGTGGAAGGAAGAGAAATTATTTATGCAGTATTCTTATAAATAAGTTGGAAGGATCAATACAAATGCAACTTTGGAAAGAGAAAGCCTGAGACCCAAAATGTGAAACCAGCAGCAGAATCCTGGGGTACCTTTGCCACTACAGTAGCAGCAGGAATGCATAGCAACAACGAAAAAGGGTGATGTCAAAGCTCTAATGTCGCATATACACACGTTGCTGCTGTTGACATCAGAGAGGCTTCCACAGAGAGCAAAAGGAGAATCTAGTGCAGAGATTGCTCTTAAAGAGAGTGAGCAGTTCAGCCACATCCCACCATGTCACACAGGACACCACCAAGTATCAGCCAACTCCCATGGGCAACTGGTGCCCCCATTCGTTTAAAACTGGGCCTGGATCAAGGAGCACAGAAACACAGCAGAAGGACAAAGAGTATGTGCTAATGCAGCAAACAGGCTGTAAAGAGCCGAGGAGCAACGGATGGGGAGGACCCTCCCTGGCACAGCACAGCCACCTTGCAAGTTCCTGTGCACTGCCTTCAGCTGTCACTGTGTGGGGACCCTTTAATTCCATGCTGGTCCCACAACAGAGCCCTGGGCAGGCCTGCAGAGAGGACTGGCTGAGCACAGGAGTAAGAGCTGGCAGCCACTGTGCAAGACCATTAGTGTCATTGTGTATTAGAGCCACAGACACATCTATGAAGCATTGTGATTAGAAAAATATTACTTTTTCAACAATAAAACATAGGGTTTATTATCTTTTAATCTCTACTATATTTAATGGGGAATTATGAAGAGGTGCCTCTAATTGGTCTAAAAATTTTTTTTTCTATTTTGTCATAATAAAAAAGCAGCAACATTGACCCACAGCAGCTTTCGCTTTTCATCATCCTGAAGCACCTTTAGCATAAGGAGATTGTTTTCCCAATATTTCTTATTCCCTACCAGCCATCTGAGAAAGAGACAGGACCTGACTGAATTACTCATGGCTGCAGAGTGATGCTGAGGCAGGTTCAAGAGCTAACCCAGTTCACTTGAATCCTACTGAGTCACTCTTCGGTCAAAAAAGTTTATGTCAACTTGTTCATCTAGGAGGATGAAGACCTATCTTGTACACAAAGCAGACATCCAAATTTTTCTGAGATGGCATTCAGTGAAAATTCTCCACCTCCCTCTGAAAAGATGAGTAAAGGATTGTTCAGCTTTAGCTTCCTAATTAGTCCAAGAATGCAACATTATTAGGGCTAAATTTATGGAGATATAGATATAGCTATATAGCTATAGATATATTTATATATAGAGAAAGGCATAAACAGTCAAAGGAGGAACCTTTAGGAAAATAGTAATTGGATTAAAACTGCGATCAGATTACATGGACTCTGATACAAGACTGGTATCAAGTTCAGATTGCTCTCTAAACCCTGAATTCCAGCTCTTAAATTATTGAATTTACAACCTTGATAATGCTGGATCTTTTCAATGTATATCTTTGTTTTGACTGCATATACAAAGAACTGTTACAGAAATTCAGTGCTTGCCTATATTTATCACACACTGTCACAGAAGTTTCTCAGTCTTCTGTTTTTAGAATTGGAAATAAACCTATTGCTAAGAATATGATTTTCCATGGGAACTACTTCCTACCAGAATCCTAATACTGGTAATTCCTTGGAGTAAATACTGGCATTTCTGCCACTGAATCAATAAAGCTGAGCAGTTGTTTCAAGTCAGATCCATATCTGATTATTATTCAACTCAGCTTTAATTTCTACTGCAGGACAGGAAAATGCAAAAGCAGGTTCCCATCTCCACTGAAGGCTGTCCTTTGGGAATTATGTATTTCTCACTAGCAGTGGCTAAATCCTCTTTGAAGCTGCAAGACAACCACTTATTCCATAGTGTCTAATGTAAAAAAATGTTGAGCATCACCCAGACACCATCTTACTGAGTATCCTAGCTCATTTATACAAGAGTCTGCCACAACTCTTCCATTTCTTTCATTTATGTTATCTGCTGCACCAAAGTGATTTGGGATAATTGGCAGTGAAATTCTGCTACCATGAACTTTGGGACTGAATTATTTTCAATTAGCGAATGTTCCTATTGCACATTGGTGACTGCCTGTGCAAGCATTCATTCTTCAGAATTGCTGCTAGGGTGCTCTCTGAAAAAGGTTTGGGAAGAATTCAAAACCAAGGAAAAAACCCAAAAATAAGCAGTAAACACAAGAATTCTTGTGGCAATAAGACAACCAGAGGAAGCAGTGGGTTGATATTTGGCTACATGCAGTACTCTGTCCAAGGATTGTGTTGTTACTTTATATTAAATTTCAGTTTCTGCTGAACTTTTCAAGGAGTTTTCTACTTATTTTGCTTTTGGAAAGAATGAGTAAAATTAGCCACTAGAAGAGATGGATGGTAGAGGAGTTGTAAAGTATATGGCTTTACCGGCTTGGATGTACATCTACATCTATGAATTCATCTCCATGTTATAAGACACTTGCCTGAATGTATCTCATAGTATGGCAAAAAAATCCTATCTTGTAATCCATGGGATGGATGCCAGGCTCAGCAAACGTGCTTTCAATTTCACTATTCCTCCTTTTACATGGCACTGACTTGATGAAGTTAGGGTATCATTCTTGTTATCACAATTCCCTTTTAACCGTTGGATGGGGTTTTTATCATTTTCTTTGCAATTGTTATTAATGCTGAAATGCATTTCCTCCCTCAGGAGATTTCATTCCTTTTTCAGGGTAGTAAGCAATATTGAAGGATCTGAAATCTCCCGTCACAGTGCCAGCTACCTCACCCAAGTGAGCAACAGTCATTTTGGCCAGTGCATGTCACAGAAATCTGAAGATATTTTTATTGAATATTAAAAAACGCTTGACAATTTTGTCAAATACATTACAATTCTTCAATTTTCTATACACAAACCATCTGTCCTGTGCTCACTACATTACTCTGGATAGCAGGACAGTCGGAACAGAGATATCAACCTTCACTACTGATTGCAGTGCAGCGGAATCACCCACCCTCTGCTGCCTTAGCCCGGCTGACTTCTGCAAACAGTTGGGGACGTGGGAACAGAGTCTACGGAAAGTTTTCTGTCTACAAATATTTAGTAATTTGATCTTATACTGATTATTTAGTAATTTAGTAATTTGATCTTATACTGATCTGAAACACCAAGTCCCAACTCAGGAAAACATTTCACACCTTGTTTAGCTTAATTCAACAAATTACCTAACTGAAGTCCACTCACTGAATTACTTTGGTAATTCAGTGCAATAAAGCATTTAAGCATGCACAAACTGCTCTGCATATTTGAAGTTTGTGCTCTTAACTGAACACCTCTTAACTGAGTGTCACACTTCAGAGTTGAAGAATGAGACTCACTCATTTTACTTCCATTTGTCTGTAGTCCTTAACGAGAAGCATCTTATTCAGTCACCTCTTACTATATCGTATCAGGTCTGCAAGCATACAGCTTCAAAGAGGCAAAGTGCTAAAAATGAGACAGGCTGATCATATGAGATCAAAACTATACAAGAATTCGGATAAGGAGGTGGGGAAAAAAAAAGAGGGAAGAGGAATGAAAGCATGTGCTTACAATTCCTGAACAAGAACAGTTCTCTCAAAGACAATGCACTGTACATATGTTATTTATATGCCACCATTTTAATGGCCCTTCAATGAAAAACATCTTGTTACCATAGTAACTGCCACATTGCGTGCTGTCTCTGAGACTCCTACATCATCATACAGGACACGCACAGCGTTTCACACCAATAAGTCATGGGCATGTCTGGTATTTTACGAAAGAACAACGTGCACATATTTTCTCTGCTTTAACCCCTTTATATCTTGCACACACAGTAGTGATGTGAATTTCTCAACATGGAAAATGAAAATTATGTCCTTGTTACTTTTCTTACTGTATTGGTGGAGAGTAACATGTGCTCCTAATGGCAACTCACAAGAGGAGAAAAAACACTTTTATTTTCAACTATTATCTTACCTCTCCATGCATCCACAAACTATTTACAAGTTGAAGAAGAATCTGTTGAATTGTTTCATCTCACTGTAAAAGTGCCTACTTAATTCCTTTTTGCATTTCTGTAACACTGATTTTTCAGGATACTTTGCAGGAAGTTATGCATATTTGCAACAGAAATTCCCTCACAGTGTGAGGTGCAGATAGAGGTCTAGCTTCATCCTCCACTCTATCATTTATATATATAAGATTTTGTACATCTTAACTAAGACAAGAAACTTGTGCTGCCCCAATCACTACCACATTTCTATCAAATATTTTCTTTTTTTTAGTCATAACTACCTTAAAGATTTAAAACTACACAAAAAGTGGACTGAATTTTTCCTTTGGGAATGGGCACAATAAAAAAATGTTTTTTCATGAGCCTAAGGAAATGTTGGGAGTCTGTACATAGTCTCCACTGGTAGAACTTCAGAATAAATTATGCAAGAGTTATCTTCACACTGCATACAACATCTCTGAATCCTGTGAAACTGCATCTATTCAGCAGTACAGCTGAAGAAAACACAGGTAAACAGTCTGCTGGTCCTAATTTGATGAGTGTAACGTCTCCAGACAGTTTGTTCACTTTAAACAGGCAGGTTTATTCATTTTGAATGCATTATCACACAATAACTTTTTTTTTTAAAACCAAAGTATAATTAACCCTGGAGCCTACCTGCAGGAAATATACTATCAGTATTCTTGGCTACCTTCAGGATACAATTAGCAGAAACACCAAGCTGTTAAACTCATATCATTGCAATACTGCTAAACATAGTAGATACATATTGAGCCATTGCTTGAAGATTTCTTGAGGCTGAGGAAGAGTCGGGATCATCTTTGCCAGACTTAGGGCTCCTGTTCTGCGACATGGTATAGATACTGCCATTTCTCATGGCAAAATCCTCTCTTACAAGAAAAATACACCAAAATTCAAGCCAGCTTTCTTGCCATGACTCAATATTAAAAGACCCAAAATGCTCCTAATTTGAGGGTAAATGAAAGTCAGGAAAGTTTACTCCATAGTTCAGGAAATGACTATAAGATGATTACACAGAGGGCTGAGGGTAAATCCCACTGTTGGAGGACTGCTGCTAGGTCAGCACTATGTCCTTCCTAGGGCTCTGCCCCATAACAATGGCCCAGGAAGAAAACCAGATTTTGAATAAGTGGCTTATCACCACACTAGTTTTCCCTAACTAGCATTCCCTATTGATGCCAAGATGATTTTTTTCCTTTTCTTTTATATAGCCTTCAGATAACTTTTATGCATCCTCAGTATTAGCATACATACTTGTAGTTCCTCAAGTCTGATAGCTTGGCATAGTCCCAGTATTCTCTTGGGCCAGGAGAACAAACATCCTAAAGGCCTCGCAGTAGGAGGCCAAAAACCCTACAATATCTTGGGAAACCAAGGTCCTCTCTAGAACATATCCTGTAAACTGGAGATTTGGCCCATCCAGGGGGGAATTCCTCAGGTGGGGGATTATCATGCCATTCATCCAGGCTTCCCATTGGGGCATCCTTGTTAGAAATGCTAATTTGTAAGGTCTGATCTATCATGTGTGCACTGCGGCACACCCCACCTTGGCAAAGTGGTGCACCATAAGGATCCTTATTAAAATACCAAAGTAAAACCCCCCTATCCCTTAACCATGTCCGGCTCTCAATTCTTAAGACCAGAAAAAGGCATCATTATAGAAAATATACCTAAGATAACATTAAAAACGTGACTCATCTGGAGAAATATTTTTCTTTGAAGATTCCAGGACATCTTGCATTGTCACTGATAGGGACGAAACTTATTCAACTTAAAACTTTTTAATTGACTAGAAAGTGTGGAAGCCCTGAGGCCACAAATACACACTGCACAACAGACTGTTTCTGCTTTCCCACTAAGAATCAGGAGAAGCCTTGCAGTATTTTCCTCTTACTCATGAAATTGGAACTGAAAAAACAATGAATTTCTCACACTGTATGGAAATCAGCTCAGTCCCAAGACAGATACCATGAGCTTTAAACCCTCACACCAGAAGTTATTTCAGAACCCAACAAAACATACTTGTTTATAATATTAAGCATTGGTTCTAGTGACAGAAGTCACTGTATCTGCACATTCTAGGCCACACTGCTGTGCAAAAATGGTGGGAGTGAGGTGGGAGTGGGGAGTTGTTGATTTATTTTTTCTGTCCAGATTGCAAGGAGCCTATTGTTACTTGTATCAGAAAGTCCGTTATGGTCTGTTCTTCAGTCAAAAGACAGAGGGCAGTATATTAGAGGTCAATATAATAAAGTTAATGTGCCCATATAACCTATTTCTATTACTAGGTTTAAGACACGGAGAAAAGCCTTGTAAAATTCTATCTGTGGCTGCAAATTTTGCCAGTTTTGAAAAGAACAGGATGAAATAGCATCAAAGATTATAAAGCAGTTCAAACCTTCCTGTGGGCACAGAAGTTGAGAAGAATAAAATCAAAATTTTTAACATTTAAAAATACATAGATACTACATTAGTAGAATTTTAAGTCTTTAAGTTTTATAGCTTTACTAACTTCCCTAAGTTGGGCTGAATGTTACAAGCTTTAGTTTAATTTCATTAGTTGTGATTTTACTTTATATTCCTGAAATTCTTAAATACCCTCACACTCGAGTCCCTTTTGTAGCTTTCTTCTCAGACCTCCTACTTCCCATTCCAGTGAATCACTAAGAGAACTTTACATGGTTAATAGCACAAGCATCAATTATATGGGGGGTTTTTTGCTATTTAATATCCTTAAATTCTACACTTTGGACCAAAAACCCAACAAATCCAAGCCACTTCTGCTTGCTCAGAAATCATTATCTGCATTGTTACTGATACTAACAGTAAGGGACCAGGCTCTGCAACAGCAAAACACAGATTTGCAGCAGAGTTGGAAGAAAGTGAAACAACTGGATGTCACTTTGGATTTGGTTTCTTTACATTTTCAAATTGTTCTGCATTGTGTAAGAGCAATATGGTTTAAAAATAATAAGAAAAGACAAGTAAGAGACCACTATTTTCTGTATTTTGGTCAATTTAGTACATAGAGTTCTTTCTACCTATAACTTACTAGTGGAGTACAGGAGAAATAAAGGGAATGTGGGAAAGAGATGGGAAAAGGAAATGCACTTTGATTATTTCAGAAGGCTCTTAGTAGCTGCTAGCAAACTATCAGGGAAAAAAGTGAACCCGTTCCAAACCTCCATATGTTCTAAAGCCAACATTGTTGGGTTTTTTTTCTCCAGCACTGGAGAGAACAAGTCAGTCATTCAGACATCCAAGATCCATACTAGCAAGACCTAATTGTGAACTCTGTTGCCCATTCTCAGCTACCTATATGTCGGAAGGTTATTTTTCCATATGTCATTGCACTGAGAGAAAAGTGTATTTATGATTTCAAAACTTGCTGAAACAGCACTTAGTAAAGCATGCTCTCCAGATTCATTTGGGTTTGAGATCTTCCATTACTTAAACTTTAATGCCTCCTTTCCAGGCATCACTCATTATCACCTGAAATTCAGGAACCACAAGCAAAAAAGACTATCTGAACACATGGTTACAAGAGAGTGATTTTCCTAGCAAATATAGACATGTGAAAGCTTTCAGAACTTCTTTTCCAACTCTTGTGAGTTTTTAATGATTTGGATAGCATGGGTAGTGGAAACAGATGCTATCGTCTCTACATTTTTGGCAGAGGATAAAGCAGCAAAGGCTAACATATTCATGCTGTTTGCAAACTCATGTATACCACAGATCATCTTTCCAAAATACATTTAGGCAGGACAGAAAATTTTCAGCTCTTGATGATACAAAACTATACCATTAATGTCTGAATATATCATCACAGTTTGAAAGAAAATACCCCCCCTCCCACAATGCATAAACTTTGCTGTTCTCAAACAGATAAAGAATACATATCTGGGTAGCCCTTTAGATTCTTTCCTCTCCCATGAAAGAAAACAATGCTTGCCAAGTGCTTGAGGAACCTCAGATGGAAGACACTTTGTATGAGTAAATTCCTTTATTTATTGCTACCACACAGCATTCAGTACATCCACAATGCTTCCTGCAGGCTGAGGACTATATTAAGACCCAGTGCAAGCAGATGTAATTCCACTGACATCAGCAGAGCTACACACACTTACATCAGGCCTCAACATGGTCTAAGCACTGCTGCCTATGCTCCATACATTGTCTGTCCTTATCAGTGAAGCCTTTTTAGTTTAATAATAATTGTCTAGATCTGATCCAAAACTTAGGACACAGGGAAAAGAAAACCAACACAAAGAAAGGATCTATCTCTGCTTCATCTAAGCTTTCCCCTGTCCTAAAAAAGCTTGGTTTGGTTCCTTAAAAGAAGTTAACCTTTAAAGATCACAAAACAATAAAGCAGTTAAGTATGAAGGAGAGCTGATAAAGGGTTAGAAGTCTTGTATCTTTCATACAGAACTGCACCAACAGCCTCTGCAACTCATACATATCCCTGTCTTTTGTACTATCCCCTCTTAATTAGCTGTAGGCTGTAAAGCTAAGATGCATCTTGCAACATTATTTAAAAAAAAAAATTATCTTGCAATAACCTGAAAGAATTTAAACTGCCTTCAAAGTGATGAAAGAAGATGGAGGTAGTTCCAGAATACAAGCAACAGGCTATGATCTGAGATCTTAACTCCACTTTGCACAGGCTGAACAGCATGTATAGCATGCAAGTGTACATCCTCCTTAGGGTCAATGGCACTATAGATAAGGATGCCCTGAAAGGAGATCTGGTTTCAGAATGAGGCTTTCTAAGCAGTCCCATAGCACTGACTCTAAGGAGAGCATCAAGCAAAAGGCCACTCAGATATTTTGGGTTGACAATTAATGAAAACTGACAATAAAATGCAGGATATTTGCGGGGTTTCATGACAGTTAGAAAAGAAACATCAACTCAAGATTCAGTGACTGACATTTGATCTGATTTTGATCTGTTACTAGAGAGTGCTCTGGAAAGCAAGTGTCCTAGAATCAGGCTGATATCACTGACAGCACCATCAGGGATTATGACGAGTACATCACACTAATGCTGGCTTGAACTGTAGTAAAAACATGGGAGGGGAGGGTATCAATACTTTTCTCATTGTGAGAAACAGAAAGATATGAAAAAGGAAATGGAGTTATTTTCTGACTTCTATTAATCGTGTCCAGTAACAATTAAAAAACAAGACACTTGCTATCTTTTCTGTACAGTGTGGTAAAAAATTGCCGTATGTTTTGTATTTTGGCTTTTAAGAGTGAGAACAATTTGATCTGATTCCTTTATTTTTAGCAAAGTAATGACATAAGCTTTCATACATCATCTTTTGTTTCATGTTTTGTGCACTCCAGGCAATTTAAAATCAGACTTGCCTCATACCAGACTTATACTTAAAATAGGTGGTAGAAAAAAAATCAAACGGGAAAAAATATAGCCTCAGTTTTATACTTTTTTTTAGTTTAAAGCTACCAGAAATCTCCTCTGTCCCTTCTAAACTGTAGACTACTTCCATATACACTACAGGAATAAGAATTATATGGACAATCTATCATGGATTTATGATCCTACTCACACTAAACATTCTGTTTCAATTCCAATTAATTGTAACAATGATTAAAGAAGTTAATGTGTTAAGTATATTTTGAATAAAAACAAACATAGTTTTGGTCTGGGTTTTTTCTTTTTTAATACTTGCAATGAATTTCCAGAAAGAGAAAATTGTATTATAGTGAAGTGTTCAACCCAAAACATTCACCTTTTAGAATAAGCATTAAGGCAATATGCAGTTTTCCTTATTTTCTTTCCAATGTGTAACACCAGTTGAACAGTCTGGAATAGCGGTAGCCACCCTCCAAGTCCTGATTGCAGGACTTCATTGAAAGGCAATAAGTACAGCCCAATGTTGCTGTGTTTTTACCTTTTTAAAAAGCTATTTTGCTAAAAGAATGGCTCAAAGAAGGTACAGCTGTGATGGAGACAATGTGGAATAAAAGATAATCATTTTTTGCAAGGATTACTGTGTACCGTATCTAATGCTTCTTATTCTGTGTATGCTTAAGGCAATAAGCCCTACCAGTAAACCTTTCACCTTTCACATTTTCTATTCACAGACTATAAAGACAGATGGCAGTAAATGCCATCTTTATTGAATTATGATCCATAGTGCTTTACCAGAAATAAGCAAGTATTAATCAAAGCACAAAGGTTTGAAAAAGGTAGAGTTGAGAGAGCTTTGGGAAGGAAACAGCTTGCCAGGTATGCTGTCATATCTCTCTCAAAAATTAAAATAAACATCACAAGAGTTAGAAAACTTGCTAGCTACCAAGCAGGGTTGAATGAAGCACCTTTCAGACTTCCTATAAATTTTCAGAATATTCTGCCCTGTGTTCTGTGCCTTGTGTATGTACCTGGCATGTACATGTCTGTTTTCCTGGGTAAAAGTATAATTTTTAAATTGTTTGTTTGTTTTAATTTCAGTGAATTCACTCAATCTTTTAAATTACATATGGTTTTCTATGGGCTTCTTATTGGTTTGGGGTTTTTTTAATGCCTTGGTTTGGGGGTTTGGATTTTGAGGCTTTTTTAAACCTCTTTGCCTGCTCTTGTGGTCTTGCTGGCTTTTTGTCATCATAACTTCATGCTTCTGCAATTTGTCTTGGCCACGGGCCAAAATCAACGCTGGTCTCTCTCTGAGAAATTGCATTCTCCACACTGCAGGTTGGAGATGGGACCCTGCAGTAAACCTGCACTCGTGTGCTCAGTGCAGGGCCAGAAACAGTCTGTGACTTGTTCCCCACCCAGGAGGAGTTGTGAGCTAGCAAATAGGCCAAAAGCATGTATTAGAGTTGGAATTCCTCAGTACACTACAGCTTTGGAACTGTCAAGAAATTACTTGGAACAATTATCTTTCCTCTTTTTATCTTTAATGGTAAAAGGACTACTTTTCTGTAATATAATAGAACCCCTGAGACAAGCAGGTATATAATGAGGCACGTCTACATGCAGCCTAGGTGTAGCCATGACAACCAGGGACATCCTAATGGGGCATTACAGCCCTTGTAGGCCTCTCACTGTTCCCCATAAAACCAAACCCCACACACAGCCCCAGCTATCCCAAGGAACAGCAGCTGTCAGAGCCCCAGAAGCGCTGACAAAATGAAAGACCAGGCTATAGATATGTGCATACATTAGAAGAAGTACCCATGGATGACCTTTTCTCATATTAACTTTATTTTATGAGTGTGATTTAAATACTAACCAGCAGGTAATTTGTTCATGCACTTGCATGCAGAATATCTAGAATTGAAGACATCAGTTAAATCATACCAGGCTTTGAGGAAGAAACTCAGACTTAAAAATTCTGTTTGGTTGAAGCTGGAGCCAAAAAAAATGTAAACATCTACTGCAGATGAAAGAGTTTTCTCTAGTGAAATCCCACTAGGTGTTTTTCCAATAGCAATTCTCATTTAACAAGTGCACTCCGCCACGCAGGTGGGACCTGTTACAAGCAACAGCACATTGGAACACAAGCCTTGCGTAATTAATATTTATTACTTATGAATATTCATTTTATTTATGTCTTTATTGCCAGGCTCATGCTCTACCAACCATAGTAGAAAAGCAGTAAAAGTTTCCAGTAGTTATATATACCTTCTACCTCCTAAAAATATCTCCTAATACCTAAAACATACATTTATTATGAGATGATTTTAAATTAAATAGAAAAAAATATCAACTGATTCATTACTTGTCATAAAGAAAAACAAAACAGGGAGTGACTCCAGATGATGAATACACAAAAATGTCAACATGAGGAAAATTACAGTCTGGAGAGGCTTACAGAGCTGATTTGCCCATGGAGCTGATATTACTCCCCAGAAAATTCGATGTGAGCCTGTTTACCTGCTGATGAAAGGAAAGTGAGTCACCCTGTGAACACAGGTGGGCAAAATTACACACAGCTTATCCACGGAGGTCAGAGCAGCTGCCAGGCTGAAAATTGCTCCCCAAGTCACCCCAAGGTAACCCAGCAATGCCTTTGCATTATGGACTCTCAAGCCTGAGCAGCTCAAGGCACCACAAAGCCTCTCCACTTATTAACAGCAACTTATTTTCTTGTAACACAGGATGGTGATTTACAGTTGAGGCTGGTTCTTTTAACATAGAGCTACTACAAGACCTGGAGACACTGTCGTTTTTATATGACCTACAGTTCTGAACCTAGTTTAAATATCTAAATAGCCCCTTAACCTTCTCTGTATCCTTATTGTACTACAGTAATTGTCATACTTCTCTTTTGCCATGCAATACTCCACAATAATTTTCATGAAGAAAATATTGTCTGTAGTTCACTGTTTGTTGTTACTGGTAGCTTCCTTTCCCTGCTAGCATTTCTGGTCAGATTTGTCTAGGTTGTTAGCTTTTAAAGAAACTGTAGTTTGACTCTATAAAGCACTTAAATTTGGCTTTGCTGAATCAGTGAATATAGTACTCATACAAATGCTTTGCTGAACTAAGGCATAACTAATGCCATTAATTCTGAACCTCTAAATTTCTATTTCTATTCCAAAAGCATACTAACTCCCTGAAAGGCCAAAATAAATCTGAGGTACGTCCTATTCCAGAGGATGACATACATTTTTCACTTTTTCTCATTTATATGTAAAAAAAAAACTATATAAATAAATAAATGCATATTGATATTTAAGAACCAGCATTGTCATAAAACATGAAGTATTTGTTCTCTCACTTGTTCAACAATTTTTATTTTAACGCAGTTTTTGAGGATATGAAAATGTTCTAAAAAGTAACGCTACTAAATTTTTATTTATTAACACTTCTTGTATATTTTAATAAGGACTGTAAATGCAATTTAGGCTTCAGAACAATTTTGGATATCAAACCACTCCGAGAATTTGTGAAAAATTTCTATCAACTATCCATATTTCTATGATTATTCCTGGTTGACTTTTGCCAGACTTGTGCTAAATATAGAAGAAATTAAAATTTGCATTCAGTTCAAGCCATGCTTCTGCACTTTTTAATAAAAATATTGCTTTCAGAAATTAGATAACACCATTCTATTATTAAGATTTTCAAAGCTGTGATGTGATATAGCACTACACATGTAAATCTGTTCCATAAGGTTTTAGAATCTGCCATCATCCTTGGGTTTTTTTCCCAGGACATTGTTATCTATTGGAGGACAATGAGTCAAGTAGCAAAAACTAAGCAGTTACTCCAATAAAAACTTCTCAGTTATTTGCCATCTGCATTTATTTGCATTCAGAGCTAGGAGCAAGGAAGATTAGAATCTAATCCGTGGATACATTACAAAATAACTTACTTGGGAAATCTCACGTCAGAAACTATAGAAATGAAAACTAGGCGAAAAAAATTATCAAACAATAAGAACTTGAACAAAATAGTTTGAAATGTGTATTGTTCCCTTTCTCCTCCTATTTCAGTCCCAGGTAATTTATTACTAAATATGGAGCACAAAAATCTGATACACTGTAACATGAATTCAACTTTCATGATACACTGAAAAATACCCTATTTTTACTACAATTGGCATCATTCTGGATATAAGAGAATTTACAGGGCATTTAAATAAAGCCTTAAATCCGTAATACTTCTCCTACATAAAGCAAAGGCTGATTGCTAAGGACAACAGTAACAGTATTTTGGTGAACTACGGACCCCACTTGTCATTAGTGGTCAGAAACAAAATTAGATCTCCAAAAATATTGTGTCTATATGTATGTATCCTTAACAATCTTCTTGCTATTTGACCCATGTAATTTCAGAAAATAAGCTGAACACCAGTAAGTTTGACAAAGCTGCAGTAAACCAGACTGCCCTACAGCTTTGTTTCTGATATATTCCTAGATTGAAATAGATGATAATTTACATCCAAAGATGTAAAATAACTCATGAGGCATTCAAGTTGGAAGCACAACTCCTTTCTGCAAAACTATGAATAAGTTATTCACTGGCATCAACAGTAATTTCATCTAGATTGCAGCCTTTACATTGTAGGCACTGAAGGGATATTAAATACAACAATATTAACTTCAGCCTTTGTCATCAAGTAATACCTCTTACTCTTTGAAATGGAAAACAACAGCACAAAAATAAAAGTAAAGAAAGGACAACACAACCAAAGTTAATTCTTAAAATCCAGAGAATATGGGTAAATGTTTGTAAGTCTATTGAAATGCTTAAACGAAAACCACTGTAAGCCTTAAAAATACAGCTAGATTGTAGTCCTACTTGTAACGGAAGAATGACATTTCTGATGCAAAATGTTAAAGCATGCTGAGTGAAATATATTACACACTCATTCCAGGTTGGAGATCCATAAAGACTGTTTATTCTTTACTTTGCTTAGACAGTTTTGAGAACTCTAGAAAAAAGGAGGAAAACAGCAAAAGAGACAAACATTACATATTCAATATTTTACTATCAGCTCCTTGGTGCCTTCGTGCTTACAAAGAGTTCAAGGAACATTGGGTGTTATTAAATTGATAACCAACTCATATCCCCAGCAGGTGGCTCATAAATACTTAAATACATGCAAATTAGTTGGGAGAAGGTAGTCTTTATTTGTGGGTTTTAGGTCATACTAATGTGATTTTCTCTTTCAAACAGAACTAAACAGATATGTCAGAAGGGGTAAAATTCTTAATGGAAGCGAACACAAATAGTTTCTAACCTGCTGGTAAGGTTAGAAACGTCACAGGTTATTGTCATTACCACGGAATGGAGAGTTCTTCATCATTTCACATACCTGTTCATACCCACAGGTACTCAGATAAGTGGCCATTACCACATGTAGCAAAAGGACAAACAGATGAGATTCAGGTCATTAATTTTTGTCTCTACTGTACATTTCTAATGTTTCCTAAGTTTACAGTTGCCTATTGACTGCATGGGGAAAGTGGTTCCCTCTTTTTTTTTCACTGAAAATCTCTATATATACGCAACAAAAAGTATCATGTCTTGGAAAACTACTTTCTCCAATTTTAAACAGCTGTTCTCATACTTTGAGACAGTCTGTGCTTGACATACTACTGATGTGGGCACAGTTCTGTCAGAGACTGAAGGCAGAATTAAAAGGAAGATTTAAAAAAAGTTGATAATGTTTCTTTACATTATTATTTTTAAGCAAGACAAAAAGTAGAATGAATTTAAAGTTTAATAAGTGAAACAGTGATAGAATCAGCTAATTTATAACACTGACAGATCATAGCAGAATATCAAACATGAGTCATGATAAGATCAGGGCAACCGACCCGATGTATCATTCAAAATATTCTGAAGGAAACATATCACATTCAGTAAATCACAGCTATTAAAATAATTCCTAGCAAAATAATATTCTACTGAATATGATTTTAGTAAATTTTTGCATTCAATTTATTCAATATGCCTCATATATACATAAATATATTTATAGCTTGACCTCATTGACCTTTATAGTGTCAAAGATAAGACTGCACACAATCCATCTCTTTGCACATCTGCTTACAAAATTATAGAGCAGGGAAGACAGTGGTGTGCACAGTTCATACTTTTGGTTGTTGCTGCCTAAGGACAGACAAAAACATCCCTAACCAGACAACTTGGGTTCCTTTAGGCTCTAGCAGCATGTCTTCATTTAGTTTGATTTCAGAAACTGAGCTTTCAACAGTGACCGCAGTGCAAGGTTGTAATTACATCTCAGGAGTGAAAAAGCACTGCAACTCAGGTTCTGCAAAGCTTTAGAGTTGAGCTTTACTTTCTGTGCTGTAGGGAAGCCAAATCATCTCCAGGAAAACACTGCTCCCTGTGCTCACAAATACATTCATAAGCCCTTGCTGGACTGCAGTGCAGGATGGAATTATATTTCTGTCATTTAACTGCACATCCTTGGCAACTTAGATCAAGTTTTATCAGTTCAGTAAAAATGAAAGTTTTTTATCACTCCTGGCTGAGACTAATGCAATGAACCCCTGACTGTTCTCGGCCCGGCAATAATTCTAGCCCAGAATGACAATTTTCATACCACTCAAATGACAGATCAATGGAATAATATTCACATTGGCACAGATGGCCAGAGAAAGGCCTAGTACACTGTACTTACTGGGCACTGAGGTTTGATATGATCAGCTGTTACCAAGAGCTCACACTGAAGAATATGGAGTGATGGGCACGGAATACCCAATCTGTCAGACCTGCACTGACTGACAGAAGGAGCAGGGGAATGATTGCATAAAAGAACAAGCTTGTGAAGTTATATAGGACTTATCTTTCCTAACCCACTTTGATGAATTGTGTTCCACTAACAGTGCAAAGTAGTTCATCTTTCAAGCAAAACAGCAGATTTTTAGGCTAGGGTGTTATCAGGGAAGAAAACTGGCAGTAGTACCATTTTGTCTGTGCCAGAATCCTGATGCTGCTGTGACATCAGGAGAAGCAGCAACATTGAGGAGCTGGAAGTAACCATGGCATCAGCCCTTCCTGTACCCATCGGAGAATATTGCAAACCTATCTCTTCAGATTTCCTCCTTTATTCAAAATGGGCTTTCCACCCCAAATTTCTTGTTCTTCATTTTTCTCTAGACAAACGGTGCAATTGCAAGTACCTGGGAGGTTCCCATGTGTGAAGAAAAAAGGGAGAATCTTCTGCATCAAAACATTTACTGAGAGAAGTGAGAAACTACAGTATGTTGCTTCTGATACTTTCATAAACTAAAAAAAAAGTGGTCATATTTCAAATAAAATCAGATCTGCCTGCCAATCATGTTGATTCTCACTGATGAGCTTCTTTTTAGGCCTTTCCTTACACACATGCTGCAGGTCTACACAAGCACTGCACACGTACTCTAACCTTCCCATGAAGGCAAGTTGCTCCATCCTTCTGTGAGAATGTGGAATTCCACACCTAGGTTTTAGGAGCTTACCTTATAGTTCTCAAGTGGCAAGTGGCCTGGATTCCTCTATAACATACTATATACTGGGGAGCAAAGGGAAAAAAACCATGAGGGAAACTTGAAAGCTTCCCCAGAGCAGCAGCTGATTTCTACCTTCAGACACAGATGTCTCTTAGTATGTAGTGTCCAGGAGTTACACTGGGAGCTCTGGTCTGCAGGTGAGCCTGACACTCTAAGAATTCAAATATAACATTATAGTCACATATAAGTGAATACACTCCTAACCAAATATTTCATTAAAGATGAGCATAGAAACAGAATGATAAATACAAGATCTTTGTAACTGTTCGTGTAGAAGCATCAAGCTTTTAAAAAAAAAATGCCAGTTTTGAAATGGGAATTGCCTAGCAAGTGTACTTACTTTGCAGCTGGGCCCCTTACCTTATCCAATGCATTACTGCAATACAGAATTGTAAAACTAAATTTGAATTATTATTCCAGCTTTCATGGCAGACAACAATATCGCTACATTCATATACAGAGTTTCCTTTAAAAGTTCTGTTTTCACCAATGATAATTTGCTGGGGAAGGTTTTATGGGGGGTAGGGGGAGAGCAGAGGCAGTGAAGGGTGATGAAATTTTGATGCTTTCCCTGTAAGCAAATTACTTAAATTTTTGGTCTGAAATACACATTTTACAGCTGCTTTATTTCTAAGTTCACAAGAAAAGGATAATCACTCCTGTTTCCATGCACTACCCCATCCTCCATTAAACAGATTACTCTTTTAATTTTCTACTTATGGAGAGAAGCAAAGAAAAGTTATATAATAAAATAACAAAAATAGAAAGTAAGGTAGTTACAAAATGCAAGCAATTTAGGGGACAGGTATTGCACTATTAAGGTGTACCAAACTGTGTGATGAGTGCAATGTGAATCTAATATTCACACAAAGAAACCAGTGAAAGCAAAAGTTTAATGCAAAAATCTTAGCAGCCTCTTATCTGTAGTTACTAGTAGATTGTCTTTATACACACATTCGCCTTTACAATTGCTCTTTCTTTTTTTTCCTTCTAAAATTATATGATTTCATGCAGGCTATAAGGAATAGAGCTGAAGCTCTGCTAAAACAATCTAATGACTTCTAAGATGCTCTCCTTTTCTGTTTTACCCATCATCACTTATAAGAAAAAATTTATTTTATGCTGGTCATGTAGAAGACATCTCCATTGCACATTTCCTCCTTTTCTTTTTCTAGCTAATAACTTGGAGTAAGGATTTAAGTTAAATGGTTCTACACCTTGACCTCCATCTTGATGTGAACCATAGGTGGCAGAGACTGTATTAGACTTGTCTTGGGGGAGTTATGCATAAGATTTCAGTGCTTATATAGTAAAGAAAATTGTGCTTTAGTGTTAGCCTGCTGAGAATGAATTGTAATTCTCTAACTATTTTCAGCAAGGTATTTTATGGTATCCAGTGTTTTCAGATGCCATATATTTGGTACAAGGTGGCATTAGATTTTTCACGTAGGGTTCATTAGCAAGGCATACACGTTAAATTTAAATTTTTTTTGGTACTTTGCACAGAAATACGGCAAGTGGCTGACCAAAAATCTAAATCTTAGACCCAAAACCTAAATTCTTCTCTTTCTCTTTTTTTAAAGAAATTATGTAAACAGTGTGATTCATTATATATTTGCTGGGAAATATATTTCATAGGGAAAATATTGCCTGTTATAAACATACAGACTGTACAAAGTCAGGAAAATCTGCTAAAACCATTTCTGTTTTACTCAAGATCAGTTTTACAACACTGCTCCAGACTGTTATAGAGCAAAGACCTCACTTTAACATAATAGATTGTGGAACTGGAGTCACTCTTTATAAAAGAGAAAACCTTTTTGAGATCTTAACTTGTCTTGAGAGAAAGAACTCATCATGTCCAGCATGATCTCATCAGAACTTCTTTCAGTCATACACATGGGAATAAAGGCAGCCCTTTTCCTTTTAGTAATCTACCTTCAGTCTGTCATTACATTCCATAATGCAGATGTTTTCTAGAGTTGTCTGTGTAGATATATGCAATCTCCTGTCCTGTGGTCTTTCTGTGTACATGTATATATATATATGTGTATATACACAGATATATATATACAGAGACACACACAAAGATATCCAGCCAAGTACACACAAGTACTTGGAATCCCATCAAACAGCAGCTCAAAATCAGGATTGATTATAAACCATTATCAAGAGGACTTCAAATTTTCCAAGATACTTTTCCTGAATATAGTTATGTCTCTTTGTGTCTTTTCACCCTCAGCTGTTAATATACCATTGAAAGCCCAGAACTTCATGTACACCCTCCATACAGCAGAGCTGCCAGTGCTCTGTCAAGGAGCAAGCACCTGCTTGGTGTAGTGTTCATAAATTGTGTACTTTGGACTCTCAGAACTCTAATGGAGAAATGCAAAAAAAGAAAATTCGTTTAAAATTACCTTAAGTTAACCTGGATTTTGCCCAGCTATGGGCATGGTAGTATTAGGACAAAGGCTGGACTTGATCTTGCAAATCTTTTCTAACCTTAATGATTCCATGATTCTGCTAAGTTAGTTCAAGAGAAGAAATAAAGTATGTTCCTATTTTTTTTGGAAGCCAAAATCAGAATGTTTTGCCATTCAGAAATCTTAACATTTTTAAAAAAAATTTTAGAGAAAGCATTATTAGAATGAGTAGTACATATAACTCCTTTTAATATTCCATTATGCAACAGTGCTGAATGCAGTTTTATCTGCATGCGCTATTTACGACCTACAGGTACCAGTGTCCTCTGGGTTCATTTGACACACATTTAGATAGGTGGGAAAAAACATTACAACTAGGGCAAGGTGGTGTATTTGGAGAGCATATTCAAACCGCCCAGAACAAGTGTTGAAGTCTATCCTCAAATGGCTTAAATTGAGATTTAATAAAAGGAAAAAACTCGGGTGTGGAAAAAAAAAGTTGTCTTAGACATCGACGTTAGATTTGTTAGCTGAAGTATTGTATTTTCACTTTGCCTTTGGTACAATGACTCCCAACATACATAACCCTACCAATCTGACATAAAGTAGGATTATGAATCCTTCCTAGGGAATTCTAGATAGTCATCACCACCCCTGGCTATCGAGAGCAGAAAAAGTTCCTGGTTCAGGTGTTGTTAATTCTTCTCGTATCCATACTACTCCTATTTCCAAGGAACATTACCTCTACACTCCTGATCTTCTCCTTTGTCAAGGTTATTTTCCACCTCTCAGTTACCATTGTTGCCCCAACCTTTCCCTGCTTTGTCCTGTGTGTTCTTTCAACTACTCTTTTTTAAACATGATTGCTAGGCAAGAACAATTGAGTGGTTTATATCTAGCTCATCACTTCCCAGCATATGCATTTCCCAATTTCACTGAGTCATTTTTAACCTTTGTTTAGCTTTTATTGCCAGGACATAAGTCTCAATATGTATAAAATATTTTACATGCTGTTAAAATACCGTATTATATTCACTTTCTTTATCCGAGTGTACTATTGTTTTAAACTACATTTCACATGAATAGTAGTTTTTGTTGTCTTCTTACTAACTCTCACTAGCATATAACAATTTCCCTCACTCTTCCAGAGTCACTGCATTTTGGGTTTGGCTCATGTATGCACTTCAATATTATATTATCAAATTACACTGCAATGCAAGTGCTGCACCAAGAAGGGGAAAAGTGATTAAACACCTTACACACAACAGCTAGTAGTAAAAAACACCCTAAATTAATATCCAAAATCATAATAAGGGGAATCACTAAATCCTAGTTTTTAAGGCAGTTTAAGATTATCTTCCAATATCTCCTACTCACAAGACATCCCATTCCAAGGAGAGAGAGGAGAGGCATTTATGTGGATGCATGCCAGTGACTCTGAAGAAAACAGAGTTTCTAAAACTATCAGTTTTAGAAACATAAAACACAAACCATGATTGGGATATTAAAAAGTCATTTTTAACCATTTCATTAAAATAATTGCAAATACTACACACAACAATTTACCATAGTTAGTGAAGATCCTTCAAAGCTCTTAATAAATGAGGTTCATCTGCAGTAAGTGGCTTGGTACAACACTGGCATTCATAATCAAATTTGGGACAGTTGAGTTACACAGATTCAGTTTATTTAATTAACTTACAACTGCTTTGTACTAATGGTAGATGGAAAAATGATACTATTTGTGACAACACAAAATAAATAAAAGAAAATGAGGCACATGATGTATTACCAGGATAAATCATACCCAAAAACATAGGGAGATGAAAGCCTACAGCAACAACACTTACCACACTTCATTTGATTCTCATCCATCAGCTTCAGCACCAGTGGCTCAAAAAAGAATGCAAAGGTACATGAACACCAAAATGTGATATACATCACTTGAAAAAGAATCACAAAGATATAAATCAAAACTTCAGTATTATTTTAGGCCAACATTTATTCAAAATATAGGAATTTCATAATAAGATACTGCTAGCATAAAAGAATCACAGCACGAATACAGTAATAAAAAAAACCCAAGTAAACAAAATAAACCCAGCTCTTAAACCATAAGCTAAGGATCAGGGGTAGATTTAGTTTCATTTCGTACTTTTTGTATTAGTAGATAGTTATATTCATTCTATTCTAAAGAGGATGATGCATAGTCCCCTAAAATTTCAACTGTGACTCATGATGCTGACAGCTTTCTTCTTTGCCTGTGTTCACAAACAAGTGGTCCTCTTTTTTTTGTTCTTTCAAGAATTGAGATTGGCTTTTGGTGGGCTTACAAATTGTATGCCCCCAGGTCACAGTTCAGACGGATGCAGTTAGGGAGATTTCACCAGCTAGAGAGGTTTGTTAACCCTTGCCAGGTCCTGCACGGCATGGTGGCTCTCTCCTGTTCAGCAACACCTCATGCCAGACACAGCTTTTTGGCAAGAGTTGCACCTGGCAGCAGGGAAAGCAGCAGGTGTTACCCAGACTCATGAAAACAAGGAGCCATTTGTGGAGAGGCCCCTCCATCCTCCACCACGCAAGTGACACCAGCTCACACCATTGCCCTAGAAAAGTTCTTGCACACTTGCTCTACAATCCGTGGGATGTTTGCTCCATCTTTTCTGATACTTTTTATGAGCCACTGTTGGGACATAGTACCCTAATTAAATTAATAAAAGTTTCACTAAAACCACCAGGTCTGAGAGAAATCTAAGGGAAAATATAAACAAGACACACATTGCAAGTCTGACTGATGTGAAATGGGAAAAGTGAAAATGAGCCTTCATATGCCATGCTGTCCCAAAGTCAATCCTACCTACACAATCCTCAAGCAGTCTTGCTATTTAGTGGTTTTGGACTATTAATGTTGCACAAGTATATCAGCATTCATTATCACACTAAGTTTACAATGTTGATTGGTTTTGCTCTCAATAATCAGAGCTCTTTCTCGAGGTTAACTCATCTATGACTGCAGCTGGAATGTTTGATTTCCTTTTTTCTTAATTGCATGTAGAAGAAACACATCGGAATGATTTTTGACCACCTACTGCTATATCTCATAAGATTCATATCAAGCTCTTTTATTAACAGACTGAAAAGCAGCAGCAAAGAAAAGCTTTGATGATAATAATAAAAAAACCCCTAAACCTTATTTCATACCTGTAACATCATTCCCAGAAAGATATTTTCCTAGTATTTGCTCCACAAATGCTTTTTATATTACTGAAACTTAAATTGTAATACTATTGCAAGTAGGGATGAAACATTAACAAATGTCGGCTCCTAGAGCTGTATAAAGTTAAGATTGTACATTTCAAAGGTTTAAATAGGTGGTTGCCTAAGAGCAGCAATCTCTATGGAAAACAAGTTTAAGAAAGAAAACACCAGTTGGATTTTCATTCTATTATCATTGAAACGGTATGGGGCTTTTTTTTGTTAATGACTGAATAAATCAGAATTTCAGCTTTATAGTCACAGCATTTCTCCTAGTTATTCTATGTTTGATGCAAAACTGAGCAGCAGCTGAAGAAATAACTGATTTTACAGTGGAATGCAGCTTGCAAATTTGAATTGGTCACTTGGACTAGATGATCATGCTAAGTCCTTTTCAACTGAAATATTCTATTCTTATTAGCTGAATTACTTCCCAGGGAAAAACAACCCCCAAATAAATGAGATTTAATTTATTATTACAGCTATAATAAGAAGAATCTGGAGATAGTCGATGTTCTTGTAAAGATGATAAGGATGATCCAGGGAATTATAAACTCATGATCCTCACTTAAGTACTTAAGAAAATTGTTGAGAAAGTCATTACAGCTGTCATTATAAAGTACCTGAGGCACAAACCAGCATAACTTTCTGTAAGTGCAAATTTTGTTTAATATAGTAGAATATTTTGAAAAAGTTAGGTTGAGTAATGAAAGAAATTTAGATATACTGAAACTTAAACAGTTTATGATGAAGAAATTCTCAGCTTTATTACGGTGCAATAAGAGTAAAAAAATTAGGAAACAAAAATAAAGAATTAAACAACGACTCTTACAGCTTTTGGCATGAAAGCTATTGAGTATCATTTGGGGCCTGAATGCACATTTTTCCTCTTTGCATTCCTGCCCTGCCCTGAAGTACTCCATGGTTGAGCCATTAGTTTATCTTAGGTCTTTGTAACCCAGACAGCTTCCCACAATCTTTCTCCAGCAGAACTGAAAAGTCTTTTCCTGCCCGCTATGAATTTGAAGCAAACTTTGATAAAATGTCTCTCCCACCAGCAATAGTCCACATAGGTTTTTTTAAGAATGTGGCGTAAAAACCACCCTATGAAAACACACTGTCACCACATAGAGATATAAATGCAAACTGAAAGCTCATGGCTGGTGGGAGAAAGTTTTCTAGCGCTCATCACAACCCAGTATTATTTCTTGCCGGAATAAAAATGCTGAAAAAAACTGCCTGGTATTTCTGATTCAGTAGTCCCTCAGTCAGCTGAGCCAGCAATTAAAAATTGCACCCAAGAAAAATGATCTGTGTATACACACAAGGACTAGCAGTAATGATGTAGGTGGTTAAAATGAGAGAATTTGAAGAAAAACCTCCTGAGATTTTTTGCAATTCTTACAAAGGTCTGCAGGCTGAAGCTCTTAAAACCTGAATCACAGCCCCTCCACAGCTTTTGCAGTTATTCAAACCTACATGGGGCAGGTGTAAATTTCAGATGTGGCAGTATTTACACCCACATAGCACAGCTCAATGTCAACAGAAACCAGCTCAAGGCACTGTCTCATCCAGCTCATTTCTCAATTCAACATGCTGCTTTAAGACTGGAAAGCTGTAAAAGCCATCAGCTCTATTGCCTTAAAATTCAACATCTATAAGAAGTTCAGAGTAGACTTGAATAATTTTCTAACTGTTTAAATAAAATCTATGATTACCTAAATGAGAATCATAAATGTTATGATGTTTTATATAAAATGTGACCCAATCGATATATGTAAATGACTTGACCATTTTATTCTTGGTGAAAAGATCTGAGGTCCAGGAAAGTATTAGTAACACAGCAGTCTCAGTATAGTTTCCAACAGAAAATTCTGAAGGAGGAGAGCTATTTTGTCATTATAACCATTAACATGATTTACAAGCCCAAATAAAACAGGCAAACCTTGATCTATTTTAATCTAGAGCATTAATGGTCTGAACTATACTCAAAGCATGGCACTGGTAATAGGAGAAGCAGAAAGACTGTCAGGTTCCCAGGAGATATTGTTTTTTGATGCTCTTCCTGCAGCTTCCTCCACACGGCTGGAGCCACGGGTGTGCTCCTGTTGCCACCAGGACTAGATGAAGCTGGCCATGATATTTCATGATTTCCTAAGCCCCTCAGCATCCTAAACTATATTCATATATGGAAAGCAAGCAATGAGGAGGGGAAGAAGTGGCAAACCAGCAAAGATCATGGAAAACCCCACAAGTTTCACCATCAGGAGTTGGAAGTGTGGAGCTGAGCACAGGCAGAGAAGCCCTCTGTCCAGAGCCGTGTAAATGAACAAAACTTGAATGACAAATCCCAAACAAACTACAGGCTGAACCAATAACTCATAAATTCATCGTAGTCAAAATTTTTATCTCTGTCATTGAGAAACTTTTGCACACAGCTTGGTATAATAACCATTTTACTCATCTACACCGTCAGACTACTGTCACCTATATGTTGCTGATAATCAACTGTGTGCCCATACTTAGTCAGGAGTCAAAGCCACTTGCCACCTGTCCATCCTTAGCATGGAACAAAGAACATTAATCTCAAACACCTATTGAGAAGAGAGTGACTTGATGGTTTATGTCAATGTCTTCAATTTTGGTTTTTTACAGTAATTCACTTAAATATTCAAGAAGGGAAATAAAGACAAAATACCAATGAAAACATAATTATGAAAGCAAAAGGAATATTTGCACATTACAAAAATTAAAGGTAGGGGCTGTCCAGCTCCAACAGAAAAAAAAAACAAAACACAAGTGCTCCTACGAGTGGGAAAGCAGGGTACAATAAAAGGAAAAGGAAGGGAGTGAAAAATGAACAGTAAAGAAAATATTCATTAATTCTGCTCACAATTTTGGAAGGGAGGAGGCATCTGACTATTTTTAAATAAAGAGATCATAAGAAATGGTTATTGACCCCAAGGGATGGAGAAGAAAGCAGATCAGGAAATGTTTACATAGATAAGAGAGGTATGTAAAATGGCTGGTCTATTGCCCATGAGAGGTTTCAATTACTTCTCCAATCGGCACAACAGTGGGATTACAAAGAAAGCATTCATTTTCCTGGAGTTGGGACAAAGTCAACAGGTTTGAAAAGACATTCTGGAGTTAGTTTAAGGAATTAAACCAAATAAAATGGGCAAATATATGAATTCTATTAAATTACTTAATCTGCTAAAGTATTTATATCTGTTAAAGTTTTACTGCTTATGTGCTTTTCAGTTTGAGGGAATTTTAGCCATGTGTATTTGAAACTCTGTTCTCAACACTAAACTATACATGTCAAATTTACTTTACTTTTCAAAATCACTGAAAGCATGTGCACTTCAGTTACAAGATAGCTTGTATCTTGAACTTTGCTTTCATTTGCTCTCATCCCCCACCATATTTTACTTAAATGAGAAACAACACACTGCATTGAAAATCCCGTGAGCTTGATGAAACTCTTCAACAACATTAAAATTGTGCTACCAACCTTTCAATGCTAAAATAAATAAATGGAGGACACTGTTGTGCTAAGGTCTCTGTACCTGAGAGACTTAAATGTGTAAACATTTCCAAGAGGCTCCTGCAAGCCCCAGCCTTTACAATATTACAAATAACACGTGGGTATCTTAGCTGAACACCACTGTATGATATAAACGGAATTAGTTCGCCTCATGCTAAGAGAATTAGGAGCATTCATGCAATCCAGTACCCAAGTTGAAGGTGATACTTTGTGGGGAATGACCAGCACTTTTTTCCATCACTTCCAGTTATGATTCACCACTCTGTCTACACTTTGCAGATATTTCTAAACCCAAGTTCAACAGTTCCAGAAGGTTCAAAGTGCATCATTTTTCTTTATCATTTCACCAGGTTTTCATATATCCATATTCTTAGTCCACTTTTTCCTCAGTCTTCTACCCTACACTCCATTCTTCTTTGTCCCATTTCCACACGGGACAAATCAAACTTGTACAGGCTTTCTATAACAAGAGTTATACTACATCTGGATGCAAATAAAGTGCTCAAGATATTCACTGAAAATGAATGGTAGTCCCAATGGGTATGTCTTCCCTAATTATCAGCATCAGATACTTCCCCCTCTACATCCTACTGCCTCCAGTGGCATTTTGAATGTTCATATTTTAAATTTAACTTCAGACTGAGTAGATACTAACTTCTGTCTCTTATTCCCTGTTTATAGTTAAACTCCATGCATTTGTCTTTTCTAAACCTTCATTATGAGACAATTCTTTTGTTGTGGTGTTTGGCTGTTTACTACGTGAGCTGGCAAAGAGTCAGAAATCCATCAATGGGAAAAGACAGGCAGAAACGACCAAAAAAACCCCAAACAAAATAATATTTTCACTGGCTGATGCATTGATACTTCATCTCTGGCAAGGTTCTTCACATCATAAACTGATCAATGGCCATTAGCTGAGGCACTGTGTTCCATTCTAAGTTCAAATGGACATCTAGTTATTGCAGAGGGAGCACTGCAACATCTTCCAGCCTTTACACCAGATTTATTTACCTTTTTTAATACTAAACTGGGAAATCAAGGAATCTAGGTGTAAGAAGAAAAACATCCACTTCTAAGTAGTAAAAAAAAAAAAAAAAAGAAGAAAATAAGAGCAATCTTGTGTTGATATGAAACAATCCAACTGGTTTAATAATTAAGTGTCATTTTCCTTTTAAAGTTCAAGGCAAATTCCCGATTTGTTTTGGTAAAGTGAAGTGTCAAACTGTGTTCTCATAGGTTGTGGAGATATAATTGCAGTTACTGGAAATCCTGTAATTTACAGCAACCAGTACTCAAACTCCCTTTGCCCGAAATCCTGTAAAGTGTGCTTAAATGGGGCTGTCAGGGCATTTCACTTGGCAGCTCTGGGGCCACATCCTTGCTGCAAAGGACAGTTGAGTAATGCATGGACAATCAGAGAAATTATCAAATTAATCCAGCCAGAGCCCAGGCTGGGCTCTCTGCCAGGGCTGCCGAGGCTCTGTGTCTGCTATGGGACACTGCAGTGACATCAGGGACAGAATGAAGGGGGAGCTGGAGGGAGAGGGTGTCCTGCAGGCAGGTACTCCAAAAAGATGCCCCAGATCCTGAAAGCAGCGTGTGGAGAGGAGCCAGCCTGCACAGGGGCCTCCAGCATGGGATGCACCCAGCACAGAGCTCTGAAAAAAGGATTTCGGGACTTAGTGTCCTGTTATCCTACTGCCTTGTCCCTGCACTGGTGATTCAGGAATGGGGGGCAAGATTCTCCCTTAAAAATGTGCAGAATTAGATATTTGTGGACTATTCGCCTCTAAGACAAAAAACCAGAACTAACACAGAAAATGGAAATTTAGGATGGACTCAATCCTGTTCAGATTTTAAAACAGCGTGAAGATATTTAAGTCAATTAAAATACATTTATAAGTTTTAGGGGCCCAGACAATGACAATAAGCAGATTCAGATCCAGTTCTTAGATGTTCCCAGAAAGCTGCACATACACAAGGTAAAAGACGAGAGGCATACGTAATTTCTAATTTTTTTTTTCTTCTCAGACATAGCATTTTTCAGAACCTAGATCACTTTTCCAGATGTAGCTCCACCACAGGCAGGAATGAGAAAATTGTTACTTCTGTGATGGAGTGCTTTTAGATATACTGACCAAAACTTAAAGGACTTTCTCTGATCCTGGTGCTCGCTGGAGAGTTACACAGCATCCTCTGTTTATAACTGCATCCCTTTTTTGTTTTCCCTCTTCAGCATGGCAGGAAAATTTCTGCTTTTCAAAATTCTTCCTGCAAACATATTGCTTGCATATTTCCAAGAGGAACCTCACTTTTTATATTTACGGAGTATGGTTTGATTATCTGTAGGTGCTACTTCATTATTTCTTTGTCTTTCTGGTATGTTTCATCCTTCCATTTTAGCATCAACTCATTAAGAAAATGTATACTTATTCCCCTTTCTCTTTGATTAATAGAGATATGGAATATGTTTTTGCAGGAATGAATGTCATCATATTGCAAAAGTATAATTGTTCAAGTATCATTAAGAAAAACACATAAGAATTAAAAGCTTTTAATGAGTATGAGAAATAGCTTATAGTAAACAATCCATACTTCAGGATACCTTGACCATAGCCACATACAAGCTTATATTTTGCCCTTACATTTAAACGGTATTCAGAAAATCAAACAGATTTTGCCTGAATTATGGAGATTATATTTATTCCTCCTCACCAGTTGCTTCTCACCAATGTGTTACTTCCCCCACATTTGTATCTAAAATAATGCTCAGGTGCTCATCATAAGAACCTGTGAGAGTGACTTGTGCCAGTACACTTCTCACAAGCAACTCTAACTTTGATTTTTACACTACAACTTTGATATTTACACTGGTAAGTTATACTCTTCATAGAGCACAAAGAGGAAAAGGTTATCCATGAAAAGATGAACCATCTAATTAGGCTCAAAGTGACAATAAAAAATGCAACAAAGTATTCATGAGCTTAAACAAAAAAACTTTAAAAAAAATAGAACTTCAAAAAACAAGTCTGCATCAGAGGATTAGACAGGCCACCCCATGGTGTGACTATCAGCCCAGTCTCCCACAAAGGGCTTGGCCTTGTCCCAGCTCATCACTGAAAGGGGCCTGGGCTGCCTTGCCCTTCCCAGGCAGGGGCGAGCCTGGGTGTGACAGGCACAGCTGAGCAGGTGGCACCAGGGCTCTGTGGCAGAGAGGTGGCTGGGGTGACTGAGAATGTCACTAACCACTCCTGCCTCACAGCATTTCTCATTCACAAGAAGGAAAACAAAATGTAAACACCTCGAGGTACAGTGAAAGCTATCCTATTATATCTACTCCTTCATCACACACAGCAGATTTACTGTGCAGTGAACAAGGACAAGGGAGTGCAAATCCTTTTTAATAGCATGAGGTAAAAACAAAATAAAAGTGAAAGATGTATTGTGCTTGCCTTTTCTATGAAGAGGTCAGGAGTTTGCTGTTGAAGGAGAAAGATTTTTTTTGTTGTTAAGTTGCTAATGGTAGTGGTATTACAAAAATGCTTAGACAGTCTTAGAAACCATAGCCAGACAAATATCTGAACCTGCTAAGGAAGCAGAGAGAGAAACTAGGGAATTAGCAGGCACATTCACAAGTTCATTTAGTTCAGAAGAGACCCCTGGGGACTGGATAGTGGCTAACATAACAACATTATTTTAAAAGTGCCTGGAGACATAACAGGAAACCATAGACCAGTTAGCTTGATATAAAGTGAGGAGAAACTCCTAGAATATCAAATGGGAAAACACTTGAAGAAGCACAGCTTGATTAAGGATTGACAATATGAGTAGAGGAGAGAGCTTGGGGTTCATGGTTCGCTAACTTGCTGGGATTCTTTGAGGAGATTTCTGCCGCAGTAGTCAGGGAATGCAGTAGGCACCACCAATATAAACCTTTAAGAAAGCATATGCTCTACTTCAGATGAGAATTAACTCCTCTCTTGATGGCTCACCACCATAGCCTCTGTGCCAAGAAACTTGACCACATCCAGACGCACCAAAATATTTTCGGCAGATTACCATCTTTTGGGGGAAGCTGGTCTTCCATAAATACATTTTCCACACAGAAATTATCTGAAACAAATCTAATGAACAATTTAGGGCTACTTTTCATCAGTTGTGTCTGGCAATATCAGTAGCAATGCTGCTTATCAGAAATCCTTATTAATGCTGTAAAACGCTTTGCAAGAAAAAATAAAAAGAGAAAAAAACAAGAATTGGGTCCTGTTTTTAAATCCTCAAAATGGAAACAGCTTGAAGTTTGATTTCTTTATACTTTACATGAAAGTAAGCACATTCTCTTGATATGCCACAGTCTGTAGATAATGAACCAGGCAGAAAAGACAGCCCTGAAATTCTGCTTTGATTCGTGGGTGAGACAGGACAATAAAGGCAATGAATATGAAACCATCTACCACTCAGTAAGCATTTCAAATCAGTTTCATGATTATAAATAATTGTTACCATATTTGTAAAGCTGAACACTAAAAATTCGTCTTTTTGTTAAAGAGATAATTGTCCAATTCATGTAAGCAGAAGTTACTCTCTTTCCTCTCTCCCTTTTAAGTAGCTTTAACTTGTGCTAAGTTTTATTTCATGAAATAAGAGACCCAAGATGCTGATCAGCACAGTTAACTGAAATGGAATATTACCCAAAAATGAAATGTTGCTGCAAAGCAAACATTTGGCAAATGCAGAAGTCAGATTGTGGTTATGCAGAAGCATTCTATGACTAGAAACATCTCATTCTATTCTTCTGCCTGCCCTTGAAGAGCCAAAAGTAACTTGGATTTTTGGCCATAGGTTGTGAGCTCCTAGACTGAGATGACTGCTGATATGTTTCAGAAGATCGAGCTGGTTGACAAGATGTACCATTTTTAAACAGAAATAACCTGGCTACTACAGCAGTTCTAACACACCTGAGTTCACATGCCAGAAATATATCAGCATTACCAGCAGGAAAGCTGTAAATTAAGAACAAAAATTGTTTACTTAAAGATTATTTTGGTGCAATGACTCTCACAATCAAGAACTTTCACATTTAGGAAAAAAAAGTTGGAGAAAGGCAGGATAAGTTAGACAAGGCAGAATTATCCACTGAAATTCCACTGCTTTCAAGAAAACTGATGAAATTTTTGCAGAAAAGTAGAAACCATAACAGAAACTCAATCAGAAAAGAGCCACAAAGAGATCCTGGGTTTTAAGACCAGAATCACAGCAAGAGTTGGAAACAGCTGATTTAAAAGATCAGTTGAGAAGAATCCTGTGAGCTATTTTCTGTACTGCCCTGAAAAAAAAAGGAACAATGATAGGGAGTGGATGGGTTGCTAGCAATTACAGGCAGATAAACCAAATAAAACTACCCATGTGGCACATTAGTGGGGGCTAAAGAGGTAAACTGGCATGAGAAACTCCATACAAGTGTTTATATGCCTTACATCATAGCTAGGGAACATTACTTATCTTTTACAATTAAAAAATGGCAGCACAATCTGTGATTAACTTCTGTGTCTTGAGCATTGTGAACACAGCAGCCAGAAAGGCAGATTTAAATATAATCTAAAACATGACATTCACAGCTACTCGTATTCACGACTTTTCTCAGATTTTTCTTTTTCTTTCACCAGCCTGAAAAATATCGGGTTTCCATTCAAAAAGCGTCATCACCCTCTCCATATACATCAACAGCAAATTTGCACGTATGATAGATATGGAGTGCCATGGTGTGCTTTGCAACAGCTTTTGCAGCCAAATATTTTCTGCTTCTTACTCTATAGCTGCTCGCAGAAGTTCTAACATGGTGTTCTCTCCTTTCCCTTCCTCTCTCTTAAGTGAGGAACAAAGACCCCATAGAGTTTCTATTATTATCAGCATAAATCAGTTGTCAGGATAATATCTGCCAGACAAATCCTTTAAGTGATGGTCTTCTTGATGGACTTTAGTAACCCATTTGTCCTCTTTTCCTTTAATAACAGAAGCATTGAGGTTGGGCAAGACTTTTAAGATCACTGAGTCCAACCATAAAACTAACCCTGCCACATCTGGACCACATCCCTAAGTGCCACATCTACATGCCTTGCCAATAAAAAAACTAATGGAGCTTGACTGTACGTCCCCCATATCTCTGGATGCCACTGATCCTAGATGTTGCTCAAAAAAATGGGAAATCTACCTCAAGCCAATCTCCTTAGAGCGTGCAGGCCAGTCCAGTCATTCCCAAAGATAGTTTCCTCATTTTCTATTTTACGCTAATAATTTTCTGCAGGTTTCAGCTCCATGTGACACTGTGCCCCACCAGATGAAGCATGCTTCTGTCTCTTCTCTTACATCCAGAGATGTAGCCAAAAACTGGTATCCATAGCATTGCCTGCTTGCAAGTGGTCACAAGCCAGTGTCCAGTTCCTATCACTGCCTGTAGGTTGACACAGTCATAAATTTTCCAGCCACCTCTTGTCACTACCTGCAGAAAAACAGGGCAGCAGACAGCTCCTAATTTCTCCCTCCTCACGCACACAACTTGCAAGAAGCAGACTTCTAGCTCTGCCCTGTATCTTTCTGGGATGATTCAAATAGCTCAGCCTGAAAATCTGTAATTACAATTACTCCTAGCCCTGGATAAATTGCTAGTTTGAAAGTTTCTCCCCCAATTATATTCCCACAGCTCAATGCCAAATTACACTATATTATCTGAAATGTCATCTAAGACTTTGGAGGCTTATCAGAGTTGGCTTAACTGGTTAGTATGAGACCTTTTTAATGAGATGATTAGCTACATAAAACAATGAAAAACCTTGAACCCTTGTATTTGGCTGATAATATATATATAAAACATGAGTAAGAGTTTTAGTCCTCATAAAGTGGCAAGTGGATAAAACTGGCTGCTGCTCTAATGAGATAACCACCTAGCTAAGACTTCTAAGGAACATTTAAACATGGACTATGAAAACACCTCACCTTTTTCCCCGTTTTTGCAAGTCTGCTTTCTGCCAAGTGTGACAGCAGACAACTTTCCCTGTGCAGAGATCTTCTGCTTATGATCTCCACACTAAACAACTCTGAGAATAGCCAGATAATCTTCCACATAGAGCAAAAGGCACCCATCTTTTCACAGCTATATAAAAAATACTCCCAGGGTTGATGGGTCAGGTTGTTTTTCAACTGCTATGAAATAAATAAAGTAGTAAATCAAACAATATTCAAACAACGTAAAACACTGCATTTTTTAGACTGGCATGTCTCATAAACACCTTGTTCAATTCATTTCTCTCACCGTTCTCTCTTAAAAAAATAAATACTAGTTCTTTTGAGAAAGAGGAGAGCACATGAGAAATGTCTTGGCTGCATAGTGAAGTTGAAAATGAAATCAAACTCAGATTTATGGCAAAAAAGGCTAATTACTGGCTTAAACATTGAAACAATTGTCTCATATAATAAATGATGATGAATCAGCAGAGCAGCCACAGGTCACAGGGGACAGTGTGAGGAATGAAACTGCTGCTTCTTTCAAGGGGTCACACTTCATCAAAAGACAGATTATTTGGGGGAGACCAACAGTCCCAGAGCAGCTGCTACCAAGGAGCTGGCCAGACTGGAACAGGGACAAGATAGACCTCCTTCAGAAAGGAGCAGGCCCAGAGATTGCGGGAGAAATGAGCCGCATCACACACTATCAGCACAGATGAAGCAACAGCCCCCGGCCCTGCCCAGAGCAGCCGTGACACAAAGCTGTGCCAGTGTGCTGGGGAGACCTCCTAAGATCCCTGGCACCAAACCCCAGCCAGCAGACATGGTACCTGCTTATTTTGGACCAAGGAACAGACTGATGGAGGATAACTAGCCCTTGACTGGCTTACTTGGGGCTAAGCTGGAAATTCATTAATTGCAACCATTAAATCTCACAAGACAAAGTGTTTCTGCAGCTCTACTTGACTATCTTTCCCGTAAGATATATTCCAGATAATTCCCAGAGCCCAAAAAAGGCTGTTGAAGCTGCAGGCCCCATAGTTGCTTACCCTGGGACACAGCACACAGAGATGCTTATTGAACACGTGGGAAAAAGTCTGGTGCGTCCCAACAGTCCACTATTTTTCTTTTTTTTTTATTCTTTGTTTTTTGAATATAAAAAGCTAAAAACTCTTTCACTAGATGCTTCCAGTCTGTTTTCTTTCCTAAATCTTGCTTATGCTACTCTCATCTCCACTGCCAGGAACATTTTTAGGGGCTTTTTTTCAGACTAGTTGCTTTTTTACTGTTTGTAATTGAACAAATCTTTACCATTTGTCAAGATCTGTCTTTTCCACTGTATTTCACTGATTTTCGGTATTTTTTTTTCCCATAGGTGTGGTACTGAATGGAAAACAGAAGTTCTCCCTGCTCTAAAATTGGTTATTTTCTTAAGAGAGTCTGCAATATTCCATAAGCGATAATTGTTTCTGTAGTTGTGTTGCAACATGAGAGACCCTACTGATGTCTAATGGCATCTGAGCCTTCCCACAGTGCAGCCACAGATGCAAGGAAAGGCTCTGGGGAGAATGGGTGAGAGGCCCAAACCCCGAAAGGGTGTCACCATGGCCGCACATACACAGCCCTGCCAGCTGAGAAGAGTCAGGTCCTGGAAGATGGCCCTCAAAGCAGCAAGCATTTCTGCCCGCTCCTCAAAGAGCTGAGCACACACTGCTCACACCACACTGCCTGGAGAGCTCTGCAAGCCTACACAGCTTCTGCTCCCTTGCCCCTTCTAAAAATTGCTTCCTCTTTATTTCTTTTTTTTAATAATGCATTTTCATCCCTCTTTTATATTATTTTGTTTTAAAATCTGCATAGTTTATGAAACTCAACACAATCTTTGGACTTCGGGTGTTTTCAGGGAAAGGGACACAAAAGATAACTCCAAAGCTGCAGCAAGACCTCAGGGAGCTGAGAAGCTGTGTAAGCAGTAAGTTGGGTTTTTTTCTGCATTGAATTCCTTAAATCAGCCCTGACATTATTCTTCCCCATTCAATTTTATTATACCACTTAGCTTTCTTGTTACATTAGCAGGAAATTCCTATGCCTCATACCAGCACCACCAAGAAGAAAAGCTGCACTCCTCATTTCATCTCTTCCAGAGTGATCTCCCAAACAAAGACCAGAAAGTCTGGGCCTTATACTTCACCAGACCTTTTTGGATATTTGTGGTATTACTATGAGACAGAATGTATGAGACAGAAAAGCTTTAATATTGGAACAATTTTTGGCAAAATTATAAACTCCTAAGATATATTTTTAGCCATGTATTTTGTAGGTAGAGGAAAACTTTGCCAGCTTTACCACATCTTTCAGTAGAAAGTCCAATGTTTTCTAAAGAAAAGTCAGTCTAAGTGTGCTCAAAACTCATTTACACAAACATATTTACACGCACGCAGTGTCTCTGCTTCTGCTCATTTCTCACGGCTAGCCATATGCAGGTGCCTCCATTTCACTACTTCATGTATTGAAAATAATCTTACACACGCATACTATCATATAATTTTCCACCAACTACATTTGAAAGAGACTTTTCTCTTTCATATAGCTCCAGTTCTATCATGATTTTCTGCTGTCTATCCGTTCATCCCTTCTTGACAAGTCAAGGTCCACAGCATTAATATGGGCTGTTACTGTCCTGCCCCAGGAGATGCTCCAAACTGGAGCAAATGGAGCAGCCACAGCAACTTTACCAGCCTCAGCCCAGCTTCCTGCATACAGACTCTCTTTTCCACTCCTAAACATTTCCTCCTTTCTTTGCCACTGGCTTTCGCTGCCTTCTGTTAATAAAATAGTCTCATTTAGTGCATAAAAATCTCTGTATCACGCTGACTGCTCCTCTGTGTTATTGCTGATGCAGACATTACTGTGAGCAGAGAGGCAGCTAAACTGCATACCAGCATGGCTTGTCCCATTGCCATCAGAAAAAAGGCTTTGTGCATTGCTGCCCATTTTTAAGAGCACACATATGGCTGGAACATATCCGTGTTAGTCCTTTTTTTACACTTTTTTCTGTTTGTATTTTCTTGTCCTCAAAGAGAATGAAACATTAATATAACAATAAAAACCCAAACTCCTCCTCTTTTCAATTAAATTTATCTTTTTCCTCAGACACAAAAAACTTTTAAATTGTTAAAATCATCTAAAATTATTAACATCATTAAGAAAACTGTCTGCTGTTGAAGAAAAAAGCGAAAAAATGCTTTCCGTTTTATTTATTACTTACCCTTCAAGTAGCTACGATGTGGTTGCCCATGGCAGGCTAAGAATATGAGTAACAGTTCACAGACAGAAATAAGGATCTGTAGAAAAAGTTCTGTAGACAGAAATAGGATCATCCCACTATCATAGTTGAGGGGAAGATAGAAGAAACTCTTCTAGACTTGAAACTTCAAGCTACTACTAATGTTTGGAACAGCTGTTCTGAATTTAACTTACTTGTCTTAATTAAGAGCATGATTCAATGCTGACTAGCACCTGTGCTTGAAACAGGTTTTTAAACATGTTTAATACTTTTTAATTTTTTTTTTAAAGAGGTGGAAGAATGTTTAGAGATGGTTAGTTACCATGGAATTAAGACGATAAAGATTTCTGAGAGAGAATCCTTCCATATTGTTTTAACATCCCATGTATAACATTTTTGGCTTTGACTGTTGAGGCTCATTTGGCCCATGAAATCTAACACATAGTTTTCTATAGAAAAATGCCAGCTGCTACATAAACACAAAAGTTTAGCTGATGACTTACTTTAGGAATTGCTTGAAGAAAATTATATGCCAAACCTGAGTTTGGAGTAGCATGCTACTGGAAAAGTCAGCTCTCTGACAGGATGTCTAAAATCTAGCAGAGGATTAGATTTTTCCCCTGTGAATTTTAATATAAAACTACCATTGCTCTTGACTGCTGCAGTATTAAGTCTGTTCTGGCATGTCCACTAGTATATGAGCACATGACTGTTCTGCACTCCTACATTTTCCACGCACTTTCAATCAGAAGGGCTGAACTACAAGAAGGAAACAGCTTAGGCATCATCTTTCTAACAGTCCATAAATTATCAAGTAAAATAGGGGAAGAGTTAAAAAGGAAATAAAGCCCTCAGAGGAAGGATATGGAGGGGACTGAGCAATTCTCTAAAGACATATTTTCATTGATACAGTCTTGGATCATACAGCAAAAAAAAAAAAAAAAATCATGTGGGCTGTCTATGAACTAAAGTGATCCATTCAAGAGATTTCTCTACAGCATCCAGCATAGAGAATAAATTGAAACAGATGCCAAAAAAAATCCTTTTTTACTCCACCTACACTGTGTAATTAAGATATTACTGAAACAAGTTTTTATTTGAGAAGTTTCTGTTATATCTCTAAAAACTGGATTTTATATAACAGATTTTTCTTTATGGTATTACATTCCTTCTCCTTTCCTTTACTCATTTCTTTTCTTCCTTTGACTATATTATTTTGTCTATGTTTTTACTTTGCATCTTCTTTCTTGCTTCATTGCTATAATTGTGTGAATAGCATGATTTATTTTAACTAAAGCCCCAGCATCTGGAATTTACTGACCACAGGATAAGCTCAGTTTCCACATACTATAAATAAAACTGATTTCCTACAGTTTTGTATCCTTGTCTAATTCCTACCTGCAAAACCCTACAATAATCCAAAGTGCTTGTCTAAGCCTGAAAATACCACAGGGGAAGAGACAGCATGGTGCTAGTTTCAATATGCAAGTACTTACCGGTCAGCTAGCTAATATCCAGAAAAAATCATCAGGCTTGAGTACTGCCAGCTATCTTCTCAAAAAAAAAAAAAAAAAATCCCAGATTTTAAAATAGTAGCAGTAGTAATAGTTCATGTGTACAACTTCTTAACTTTTGTGGTCACAGAGACAGCTTGAGGAAAAGGCAAGTTACAAGAACCATGACCAGAATTAACCAGAATTCTATAACCAGCAGTTGGGAAGAAAAATTTTGGAATAACTAGGATTCATAGTATCACTTAATTGCTATATGGACCTGCTTGTTGGTATAAGGACACAGATATCCCCTTTACTCATTCTTCCCCCACTATTTAAAATATTCTTCTGCCTCTCCTTGTTTCACAGAGAGAAAACCCACTTTTCCCATCACAGGTGAGGGCTGTTACCTGCTCAGCCTCCCAGCAAGCAGGAGGAAGCTCCCACAATAGGGAAGGCATAAAATGGTTACTGCCCCGCAGGCAAGAGGGGTAGGGTTCCTGTCCGCTGCCATGGCACAGCAGGGCTACCCTGTAAGTCCTGTACGACTGGGACCACTGGGCAGCTAAGTGATAAGGAGGCTCACAAGTTCAGCCAGTCACCACTAAGTGTCCCTTCTCAACCCTCTGATAGGCAGCTCATGTGTTTGTCCATCCATAGATCAAAATCTAGGGACAATTCTCAGGTGAAGAGCAGCTCCACCTTGGAACACAGCATGTAAATGTACCCATCATCTTGAATGGCGATAAAAATATTACTGTGCAAAATAAACTACTGATTACTGTTGCTGCCACGAAGGTTAGTTTCTCTCTATGAAGAACACTTAATAAACTCAGGAGTACAGTTTGATTGTCATAAAAACAAAACAAAAGCCTGCATGAAGCTAAGATTCCCTTAAGCTTTGGAAAGCACAGTGTAAGACGAGTTTTACTTGTTCCACTGCTTAGATTTTCAATGATGAATTAATTACTCCTCACATAAGTGATGGTAGAATTCACAAGGGAAATCAAGTATTCCCTAATTTTTTTTTTTTTTACTTTTCCCACCGATTATAGCACATTCCTATATTATAGTAATTCTCACAGTCAGCTTGTGGCATTGTCCAAGCCAGAACAGTCCTCAGACCTATCTCAGTCTGAGCAGAAAAAGTAAGGGTTTGTTTGGGACTGAAAATTACTGTGAAAAGAAAGAAAACTCTAGACGATAATTCCGAACAAAGAACATAGGGAAATCAATAATAGTCGTAATAATCTTCTTTCATTTTTAACACCTTTCACCTTGAAACTTTATTATTATGTATGCAGCAGTAGCTTTGTCAGCTGCTGAACAGGAGTGGCATCTGAAAAGGAACACAGCTAGCTCCAAGAGGTGGACTAGGTGTTTGCTTCCATTTCCACTTGTAACCTTCCTTTCACCCTCCATGACATGTACCCCATCCAAACACCTTTCATAAAGCGCATTTCAAGGCTGCTATCCCATTCTCTAAATCTGCTTTCCAGTCCTTTCCATATTCTTTGCAAGTATTTACCATTTGAGACAGCTAAGAGAAAAAATGAGTCTCTTTTCCTCTCCCTTGCATACACCGACATCACAGTGCTGAAATAACTTCCACAGTGCAGCCACACCATCTTCCACCTGAAACCTCCTGTTGTTCTGCACAGAGGCCACTGGCAACACCAGATTCCCCTGTGGTTTTTGAGTCTTCCTTGGAAGCCCACATATGCTCTGGGGTCTCCAGATGTTTTTACTGGTAAGGTCTAGTTTGCCAGCTTCTCAGAGCAGGGCTGATTTCCCATCTGGGCATTTGAACGAGCTCATTCCAGCCTGCCATCAGATGTGATGAAAACATAACAAGTATAATTAAAAAAATGGATTAATATTAAATTAATACATAATTAAAATTTATTCAGATGGAATATTAAAGCAAATCAAGATATTTATTTACAGAAAAGACAGTCCTGTCATTCCTTTTTCAAAAAGAAAATGGGTTAATTTATGGAATGAATTACTTTGTCAAAGGTCTACAATAATACTGACATTCCTTTTGTGCAGAACCATTAATATTTTATTTATATTCTTGTACTGCCTTCAAAGCTCAGCCAAGAATCAGGTTCCCATTATGCCCTCTCAGAAAATAAAGAGACAATCCCTGCTAGGAATATGTATCAGGTAATTAGTTTTAGGGACTTTCTCCTTTTTTTTCACGGTACCTTTGTAGAAGAAGAGTTTGCCAAAGACACCAGCCTGGATTTTCTCTAAAGCCACCCAACTCTTTCTGAAATTCAATTTACTTCACAACTAGAAATTCATCATTTGTGCTTTTTTAAATTTACATCCAAGGACACTTTTCCTTTCCTAGTACTTTAAACATGAAGTCAACATGCAAGAAGCACTGTGTTACCAGCCAAATGCAGATATGAAGAAAGATACATACATGATCCTTCATCTCCTGTTCTGTCATCCTTGCCACAGAATTTTGGACCTTTATCAACTTTCGGCAGCAGAGAGTAGTGCAAGAAATAAAATATACAGAATCATGAGCTAAACTCATAAGGATCAAAAGATAAATCTTCTGTAATTTTTTTAGGGTCATGCTTGGATGGAGATTCATTACATAAAGGAATCCCAATCCAGAGAAATCTTTCTGCCTTGCAAAATGCTTTTAATACTCATCTCTCCCACAGCACTGTACAGGATCATTTTTCAGGTTATAAATTTGAAAGGAGAGAGCAGAGGGAAATTTCACAGTTCTTTCACTTGCCATAAACTTCTTGGGGTGTTTATAGATCTTGTAGCAGAAACCACAATTCTCCCACTGGAATGTGACCCATCACTTCTTAAAGTAGAAGGGAGTATGGCAATGAAAATGTCCCAATTTCCCTTTTTTTTTCCAGCAGTGGCTTTTCACAGCTTTCCTCATAATTGCACATAAATTACATACTCCCTTCAAAGTAAAGCTGTCCAAAAGACCACATTAACAGCTCGTGCATCTTCTTCTCTTTCACCTGCTGTGGTCTTCTTTGGACCAACATTCACCTCTTAATATGATGACCTACACGATGCATCTTTCCTGGATTTTTGTTTGATCCAATCTCTGCTCCCAACAATGAGATTTCCTTTCCATTAATTACCCTGAATTAATGGCAAGCCATCAGACTGTAGTACCCAGGATCTATCATCAACAGTAATAGCAGGAATTCTGACTTCGCACCCCTGCCTCCTACAAGATACAAGAAACCAGAAATTTAAATACATTCTTTTGAAGTTGTGCCACATGCAGCACCTCACGGTGCAAAGGCCATAGGGACTGAAGTCCTTCAACAATCAGTTGCAGCAATTACCTTTTCATAGTAAAATGTTACTTAATTTGACCTTGCTTCTAAGATACAGTAGAGTGCTGTCATATGCCCTACTCCTGTTGACTGCTGATTACTTTTTTAATTTGTGGCCCAACTGATTTCCACTGAGCTGTCTCCATCACTGGATTCTCAGATGAAGCAGTGGGAAGACAGCAACTCCACTCATATTCTCCTACCTTCAGTTTGAAGCTCCTTCCCCCAGCCAGTAACCAGGCTATGCCAGCTGTGCCACCTCAGCTTAGAATTTCCTTCAATTCCATCTCCAATGAAGATAGACTTCTGCTTTCACATTATGTACTGCTACTCCACTGAGATGGAACTTTGCCAGTGCATCATCTGCTGCAAGGACAACACAGCCACTATACATTACCAGTATCACAAAGGGAGGGAGCCTGTCCAATCTCATTATCCAGGACTACCTCATTTGCAATGATGAGACATATCATAAACAACTGAGGAAACTGAGGAACTTACCTGATTTGCATAGAGTCATAAAGGCTACTTAGGCTTCCTCACAAGATTCTTATTAATTAAAATCTGTAAGTTTGGAATTAAATATTGCTTTGGAAATAGGAGCATAGCCTGGAAAATAACATAGGAAATATTCTAATACAGAAAAATCAAGACAGTTACCACAATCATGCTTCCAGGAAACCAGCACGCCATCCCCTGCTGCATGTAAGCAACTGTTAGATATGTAGCAACTCCTTACTTACAACATAGCAGCCAATGTCAATACTAATTAGACCTGAGAAAACAGCTTACAACGAAGAATTAATTTTTTGAGTTCCACACACCTTGCGAATGTCACTTGTTTCTTAAACTTACAAATTTTCATTATTTCAAATAATACATAATTTCTTGCCAGCTAACTAATGTTGAAATTGTTACTTAATTATTTTCCTTTTTTTTAACAAAGATCATCTAAGGAATAGCTTATGTTATAAACAACTCTCACAGAATGCAAGTTTTAAATGAGTTTATTAAGAGTACAGAAGCTTTCAAGACTAAAAAGAACGCTTTGTGAACCTCTGAACACACACATATTTTGAGTAATTGGGGAAAATGCACAGAGAACAGAATGATATGACTAAAAGAAATAGCTGTGGAAAATTTTGGGAAAATTTTGTTGCATTTAATAGCACAAATTTCAAGCACATTCTGATAAACAGAAAATTAAAAGTCAAGGAAGGAAAACACATGCAAAATAATGTTTCACAATTGTTTTGCTGCTTATAAGGTCTTCTACAGTCTCTGAAATCCTTCCAGGAATCCTAGAGATCATCAGGAAGCTAGAGACAACTGCAGAGAAGCCCCTCATCGCTAGGCCAGCTCCTGGTCACTCTCATTTGCTATTTGACAACACATTCCCAAGCCATTCACACAACGGATTTTGTAACTGCACTGAACATAGCTGATAAATCATGCTCAAACCATAGAGGTACTTACAGGCAGCACCTGGAAAAGTGTTAAACCTTGTGTTGCATACATGTCCTGGCAGATCTCACTTAGCAGAGGAAGAGCACAGCTGTGGAGCTGCTCCTTTTCCTGTACTGGGACTTTGGAGTCTGAGGTATGGGGAGAGGAGTATACTTCCCAGAAGAGTATCCATTAAACTTGCAAAGGGCAAAAAAAAGGAGAGAAAGAGTATAATACATAAGACTTCCACTGATTTCTAAGGAAAAGTCAAGTTTATGCCAGCCAGTTGTGCCAAACTCTTTAGAAACGCAGCACTGAAATCACAGTCCCTCTAACTGAATACTTGACTTGTTCCAAGAATTAAATAAAAATATCAATACTGAAAATTTTCTTTCCTGTTTGTTTTTGAGAATACTCAGGAGCATTTCAAGATTCGGAAAAACTAGTTTTCAGACAACTTTAATTTTGAATAAAAATACCCTTCATCACTCAGCAAATATTTCTCCTGCACTATAGATAAGGTTTTTCAGAAAAGACAGCTACCATTTATAAAATATAGACTCAAATATACGTATTCTTCTCAACTCCTCACATCCGAAAGCATTCTGCAATTTATTTCCCCACTTTCATCTACTGAGATTCAGAGCAGCCATGGTGTGATCATATGTTTTTTTAAGAATAGCTGATGAATACCTGAAAACTCTCCCACTGTGGGACATTCTGTTTTCTCAGAAATGAAAAAAGCAGCCAGAATGACACATTTTCTATTTCTAAAAATAAACTGAAAGGCCAGTGAAATCAATGAAAAAAAAAATCACAGCACTAAACATAAAATACCAATTACATTTTGGCTATCTGAGATAGTCAGCTAATTGCCTGATTCTAACAAACTTTTTAGCAAATACTCTTATGGGTAATGCTTCCATCCTTTCTAACAAACATTGACATTTTTTATCATGAAAAAGCATACAGACAACACATGATTAAAGGCCTCCTTACCTAAGTGAGCTTTTGGTTTATGCTGTCAACCACCTGAAGACTCAACTAGCTAAGCAGATTATTGCTGGATAAAGAAACTGAAATAAGGGTTTGTCTAGGAGTAGGTTGATCTTTTCTCTCTATTGCCTTAAATGCCTTAGTTTATTTTATGAAAACATCTCTGCAAGGTTTTCTTACATTTCCCTGCTCTACTTTCTGGAACTCTCCAGGGAGTCAGGAAAGGGAAGGATCTCTCTGCAACTCCTATATA
>VXBQ01016894.1:1894741-1909934 GCA_013400175.1 Phainopepla nitens
TTGGGTTGGGTTGGGTTGGGTTGGGTTGGGTTTTTTTGCAGGCTCCTGTGCCCAACTGTAATCAATAAACTCAGGAATGTAGAAATAGTTCCACCAGCTGGGAGATTTTCAGAGCACTGTGGATATCTACACTGATTTGTTGCCTTCATTTTCCCAGGTGTTGCAGCACTGTATTATTCTGATCTTAAAAAAAATACCTGTTATCATGTACCCTCCAAAAGATTAATATTAATTCTTCTGACTAGTCCTTCTATCATAGGGATTGATTCACCACTAATCCACAGGAACTCCTTGTCCTGGGAATGCTGTATATGGGGGAAGCAGGGGGCCAAGACAAAAGTGGATTGAAATCTCAGGGCAAGTAGGAGCTCTGAAAACCCCAATTGCAAGAGCCTTCTGCACGTTATTAACATTCAATCTAACTCAATTTGCAGAAATGACATATAATTTTGTTGTGCATCCCTCTGTCTGTATTCCACTGCCGTCTTTTGGAAGTTCTTTCTGCATGTTTGTTTAGCCTATAGAATTCTAGTCTAAGGCAGAGAGATCTAAGTATTTTACTAGTACAGATCATATCATGGCTTCATGGATGTCTAAAGGATACTCCAATTCTCTTTTATTTCTCTCTGTCTGATATTGTACTGAGCTGGCAATAGCAATTAAGAGCAGATATTACAGATCCATATACCTTTTTCTATTGCAACAGAGATTCCAAACCACTGTGCATGAAAGGTAAGGAAATTCTGTAGAAATCTTGCCCTGCACAGTAAATAAACAGCTGTTTATCATTGGTCTAATTACCAAGCTAATGAGATCTAATTTCTATATTCATAAAGTATGCATGAGCAAGCATAAGCATATACAAAGCAGAGCACAGTGACAAATACAATAAATAAAATAGCAAGGTATTGGTAAATAAACATTCATGATCTTTAAACCTAAGAATCAGGTGATGCTTTATGGCAATGTTGCATAGGAAATACATAATTCTACTAACTCTTGGCGTTTCTATGTTAACAGCATTGAAAAAATACAAAGTACATAATTTAGAAAGGAAAAACAGCAAATATACAAACATAAACTGGAGAAATACTGTGCTGGCAGCAGCGCTGAAGAAAGGTTTGAGAGTAACAACACAGCAATAAAATAAGCAAATTAATAATATGCAGGTGCTGCAAGAAAAGGAACATTGACTGGGAGGTCACCCATAAGCACAAGCAGTAATTCTGTTTTCCTCTGACGATGTCATGGCTGAAGTGCTTCATTAGGAATGAGCTAGAGGAATTAGTGAGAATCTGAAGTTGAAGAACAAAAATGCTGAGGGGTTTGGAAATTGTTAAGCTTTGCAGAAAGGTGGGGAAAAAGCTGAATTCTTCCACTTAGAGACCAAAAATCTGAAGACTGTAAATTCTTCAATTACATGAAATATTGCAATGAGGAGTATAAAGACTGATTTTCTCCATGGTTCCTTGAGGAATTATGAATACTCAGTGACAGCAGTGGGGGCTTACTATATTAGGAAGCAGTTGTCAATGGTCAAGCCCTGGACAATTAAGCACTGGAACACCCTATGTATGAAAGCTCTGACATCCTTGCAGCTGGCAGGTTTTTAAGAAGCAGTATGACAACCATCTCCCAAGAGATTCTTGCTGTATAGCAGGAGGATCAGATCAAATAGATGATGCCTGAATTTCCTTTCCAGCCTTTTACTTCTTTCACTGGCCAATTTTGCTGATTCTGTATCATGAAAAGTAAAATGAAATAGTTTCCTTATATATATATTCTACAAAGAATGGAATCTACTACCCTCGTCACCCATAAACCCTTGTGTGCCACCTCTGAGGAAGGTGGGACAATACTGGTTTAGGAATACTGTTTGTGAGATACAATCTCCTCCTTGCAAATGTACATGCTTGCATGAGCCATGTCACTGAGAGAGCAGAGATATTGATTCAGAATTGTCTCTTGCTGACTGGTGCAGGTGTACCTGTAGGATGATCACTGTATTTCCACAGTTGTATTGGAGAGCATAAAAAATGAATAACTTGAAATCAAATGCTCAGGATTATGTCAACTGTGAGAATTTTCAGCCTGGAAAAAATACGATAAACAGCACAGTTTAAAATAGTCTTTAAAACAGTTGCTCTTTCTGCTTTCTATTCTATTCCCACTAAATTTGTCTAAAAGTAATATATGACAAACTTGAACTGTGTACAACATAACAAATCCTGGCATGTCAGCATGAGCCCGACGACAGCTGGCCACCATATGCCTAAAACCAGCCTGGATTTCTAGAAAAGCACTTCTAAACTGTGGCTGATTTCATCCTTGTAGTAGTCTTTTTTCAGGAAGGATAGGCAGCCATGGGTCCTGATTATGTGGAGATGGTAAATGTGTCTCCCCTTACTCCCTCAGGTTAGTTAACTAAAAGTGAAAAAAATATTTAACTAAAACTGAGATTTCAGTTATGTTTAAGACAATGGTTTTGACCTGATTTTCTCTGGGAAATCCAGAAAATCTCTGGGAAAGAGTTCTGCATCATTCTCATTCCCTACCCAGGCTTAGCCTCATTCGCTATGACAAAGGAAATTCAATTCCCTCTTCTGCTCCCTGGGGATGGCAAAGAGAGAGTAGGTCTATGCCTCTTATATCACGCTGAGGTGCTAATGAAATATCAGTAGAAAAGTTCATCACCTCAATAATCTATTCCTGTTTTGTTTGGGGTTTCACCATTTTTTGCTTTTGCTGCTAAACTGAAAAAATACACCATGCACCCAGGTCTGTAAACTGCAGGTCACGGCTTAGCTCCTACTTACAAGTAGCTCGATTTTTTCACAAGTCATCTTACTTATAGAAGTTAATAATGGGGCGTAGGTAGATTCTTCATAACTTCAGATGAAAGTAGCTCTGTATTGAAAATCTCTTTTCTCCCTGACAAATTATCCTCTTAAAAGAGCATTGTGCCTTGGAAAAAATCTGGAAATCAGTCAGATTTATTTTTCTAACTATCATCATAATTTCAATCAGTACTATTTATAGTAACACCTAGATGGGGATATTTTTTTCCTAAAAACTTAGAATTTCTTTTACATACATATCTTGAGTCAGATAAAAGTATTTCAATGCAAGGTCCTTATACCATCCAACAGCTTACATGTATATTTTGTGCATAAGAGAAGCCACAAAAATTTCTTAAAATCACATCAAACTTCTAATCTTTATTTCATCAAGGGTCTACTGGTGTAAAATTTTAATAGAAAAGTTTCTAGATTTTTATATTTTATATCTCTATTTATGCAATATTTAGTCAGGAAAGTAATAACTGAAAAAACACCAATAAGGTATTCCAAACATTTTCACTTCCTTTAAACCTTTAGGACATTTTTATCTTGAGAGGAAAAAAAAATCCTATGGAAACACTTTTTTAGATCTTATCATGTTGTTAGACAGAAACACTTAATAATTTTTAAAGTCCAGTTCTGGTTTCAATGTTGTGGTGTTTGTTCCATGTTTTTTCATGCATGGAAATCTTGTTTTCAGCTGTGCCACAGCTTTAGTGACAGAAGTCACTAGAAAATATTTACTTGCATTACATGGAAGTTATGTTGACCTTAACCAGTTGTTTCAGCTGCTTGGGTCCGAAGGATTTCTACATTATTCTTTTCCTGTTTCAGAATGTTTCTAACTTAAGACTGTTATTAAAAAATAGTAGAGATATCTTTTGATATGATGATTTTTTTCTTTCATGCTTTATATGATGATTTTTTTCTTTCATGCTTTACACTGTCTCTTGGAGACAAGAAATTACTCCTCTTGCCCTAGTCCCTTCAAAACATTGATATTGTTTAATATAACTGTTCTCCAGCTTAACTGAAGTTCTAGACTTGAACATCACCTATCACAGTGTTTTCTTTTCTCTTTCATTCAGTTGCTTCTCCATCCTAAATAAAATGTTGAAATTATAGGGACAGTAGTATTTTAAACCAAAATCCCTCCCAAACTATTTATAACATAACTAGCTTTCAAAAAATTCATCTAATTCATCTTCTGGCTATCAAGATGACATAGAAATTTTAGAGAAGTTGCATTTTCCAGTTATTTTTATGTGTCTCACAATTCCCAAAGTTAATATTCATAGTTTTACTTCTTACCAGGAGTATCATTGGGAGCAGGCACCATCTCCCTACTCAGTAGCTGGAGCACATTTTTATTCAAACTGTTTGCTATTAAGTCTCTAAGCTTCCTGCCTCAGCTTAGCACTTTGAAGGATCCTGCACAGCCTCACTAAATTCTCCCAGCTATCAGATTGCTTTCTGCTCATTTTATGAAAGTAAGGCCCATCACCAAGCCAGCACCACTTCCATTTCCATTGTTCTCACCCTGCCTTCAGACAACTGGCAGCCTGCTTCCATAACCTATAGTGTAGATGGAGCTGCATTCTTTTTCTTGTTAAAAGCCCTAATTAATCAACCAGAACCTGAATAAAAAGTCTTGCAGCAACTATAGGTCACTGCTTACATTGTATATTTGTTCTGCACATAATGGCCTGTAATCCTGGAAGAGTGACCCTGTGACTCCATGGGGCTCCCGGCGCTGGGAATTGTCCTGGAAGTACCGGCTGGCACCAGGACTCGGGTGCAGGTGCCTGCTGTGGATTTAAGCCCCTTGTGTCCTTCCCACAGTAGGTGGCATGAGGCAGAATGTGGCCCATGGCTCCTTCCAGAAAGCAGCTGCGATATTCCAGCTCCCCGTGCCAGCTTCTCTCCTTGCCGCGTCCAGCCTGCCTCTTAAAGCCCTCAGATTTTGTTGAGAAGTAGAAAAGAAACCGTGGTGCTGAGCTGACATGCTGACTGGAGCAGAAGAGGAAGGGATGGAAATTTGTAGACAGCTCTTCTCTCACCCCTGAGAATCAAGAGCCACTAATGTTAAAGCGTGGATCAATATACAATCTGCCACACGTGACTGGTGGTTTATGCAGACCTTGGCAAGCAAGAAAAAATTTCCCTCCCTTGCTTCAGGAAAGTGTTGATATAAAAACAATTGTTAAAGCTTCATCATCCAACCATCTGATATTGATCCTTCTATGTCAGCCAATGCTCTGGATGCTGCAAAAAGTTAACACCCCCCTTCTAGCAATTGATCCTGTGCAGTAGCAAACTACCACACCTGCCTGTCTGATAACACATCTTTTCCAAAATGCACAGGTATAAAAATCCAACTCCCTGTAAGGAAAGACGAGGGGTAAGACACTTCCACCTCCTTATGCAATTTTGTCCAGAGAGTCAGATCAAGTTGGTTTCTCCATGGACCAGAGCAGAGCCCAATGAAGTTACAATGGTTCACAGGGCTGAAGGAGCTCACACAGCTACAGCCTCTGACTGCAATCCTATTCCACGAGACGATCCAATTGATCAGCTCTTGTAACACAGCTAGAGTTTTCACCCCTTATCCAACAAAAAATTGTCCCTTGTCCTTCCCTAAAACCACTTTAAAAAATTCACAGGCAGTTTCCTGATTTCAACTCTGAGACCTGCACACAAGAGACAATAACAACAACAACAAGAAAAATAAAAATAAAATTAAAAAAAAAAAAAAAAAGGAATGTAGCTCAGTCCTCAAAATCCTCTGTCATGGTAACACAAAATAGAAAAATACACAGACTGTGAGAATTCTCATCCTTAACCATCTCCTGACAAAAGTTAAGTTTGATGGCCCTATTGTACGCAATCATATTTAACAGGTATTTGAAGTGAGGTGTAATTCTAAGGGCTCAAGATGGCAAATTTCAAATCAGATATATTTTTCTGATTTTTGGCACACAGTGGGGTCCATGTACCTTTTGTCTTTGGATGGCTGTTTAGCTGTGACGTTAAATATCCTCCCTCTGCTTTCAGCCTTTTGTGCATCTCTTAAATAGAGCAGTAGATTCTTCATAGCCTTCTGCAGGTGAAATAGATTTCTCTGCTACTCCCTCCACGTGCGGTAATCTTGTTTCACTAATATTACAATAATTTAAAGTTATACTGCTAAATATTCTACTAAATACTTTGACAGCTGAGAACAGACAACACCCTGCTACTAAAGAGTCCCTCTAAAAGACACAGAATCTCTTTAAGATGTGACAATTACCATTAGTTATTGATGATTTAGTATTTTTTCTCAAATTGTATATCAAGGTTTACTGCCAAACAATCAAAAGACATTTAAAAACCTGCTTAATTTCCCAAATTCAGTGAGAAGCATCCAAAAAATGCAAAGAATACTATCTGCAAATCATAAGTGAACCACAGAGAAGGAAAAATGGTATGCACAGATCAGCTGAGGGCTCATGCTGGTAAAATCCCTAAAACTTCTCTTTAAGGGACAGGAGAGTAAAATTATCGGGCAATGTGATTTGGTTGTGATAGAAAGAAGCAGTCTGAAAATCCTGAAAATCTGCAAGATCTCAGGCTTTCCTTCCTTCAGCAGGGAAAGTTTGGAAGTTTATCTACAGGACCAGCTTCTGCAAGGTAGGAACAGACTTTGAGAAAAGAGCTACATGAGAATGTATACTTACCTGGAAAATGAAATGGAAACAAACAAAAAAAAAATCCCAAAACTTTAGGGTTACAATTTTCCCCCCTTGATTCATTATTACAGTTTTTTTTCTCAGCAAGAACACTTGAAATCACAGGCTGCCACAACTGTGCCACAGGCAGGGATATTGCCTGGCCATGACTGTAAGTAATGTTGCCAGAATCTCCAAGGGCCCAGTTATCCCAAATGACGAGTAAAAACGGCTCCCAGTGAAGCTGGTAGGAGCTACAGGTGCTCAATACCGAACTGAAAGTCAGTTCACTGTGAGTCACACATGAATTGAGGAGCTGAGCTTCAGGAAGCTGCATCTGAATATGTGGGGATTGGCTCTTTCATGAGATAAGCGCCAAGGAATAAGTTCTGGCTTAAACAGATTACAATAAAAACTCTTCCCATGGATCTTTTTAAAAATAAGAAGCCATAAAGTTTTAAAATCATCTCTATTTATTATTTTTTTCTTTTCAGACAATGCTCCTTGGGGGCTTAATAATCTGCAGAGAAGCCCTGCCTGGCAGTGGCAGGGAAGCAATGTTCTAGAAGACACAAAGCAGAACTGTTGGGAGAATTGTCATGGAAGGTGGCAATTCAAAGCCCAAGCAGAAATAACTGGCACAAGGACACTGTCACATGCCAAATCCCAGCCCATTCTATCGAAGGCAGGTTGTGTGCAGGCGTGAATTACTCAAGAGGAATTTACTCCCCATGTGCTAAAAGCCTCTGTTGCCTTGTAAACTGCTTGCACTCAGTGGCCTCCTGGTGATTGGCTCTGTGGCATTAACCTGAGGTACAGTTTATATACTTGCAAACCAGTCGTTAGTTTGACTTCATGAAAGCTTCCTTATGTTACAGTTGTTCACTAGAAATTAAGTTAACATGAGGAAATCAAGTGCATCAGTAACAATTTGGCAACTGGTCAATAAGCAATCCATGCATAAACCATTTCTACTATCTGACATGATCCACAGATGCTGGAATGCAGGGAAGTCTATTTTCATCATTCTTTAGGAAAGCAGTAACCTGTGATGGTAGAAAATTGCAGTGAGTGCTTCCAGCCACCCTCTCTATCAAGCAGGGGACTGCTCCTTATCCCTGTGGGCACATCAACAGGGCTGCCTGGGAAAACTTTTTTCAAAGACTGTTTATAGCCTGTCATGAGGAAAACAGCTCTTTTTCCCTAGAGACTGTAAGAAAGGAAAGACATATCTTAGTAGCCAGAATGTGAAAAATTTCTGGCTTATACATAAAGTTTAGGGAGAAAATGTTTCCTGAAGTTGTCCTTTTTCCCTTTTCTACCCGTCTTTGCCATCATATCTTAGTGAGCAGTCTTGTGGATGGAGTTATATTAGAAATTTATAGGTAGCAAGTCTATTCTGAATACACCTGGGCATCATTTAGAGAGTTTTCTCTGGGTTTATATTATTTCTATCTGTTGCCACATGTGTAAGTGAATTTTAGAAGACAGTTATAATTAGTTATAGAAGATGACGATTTACCTTAATTTTTTTTCCATTTAGCTTCCCAGAGATCTTGAGCGAGTTTGCAAAGTTGCTTTTAGAGCAAGTTCTGGCAATGTAGTGTTCAGTATGGGTTACCTGAACTTTACCTAAACAATAGTAGGTGTCTGGCAAAAAACCAACAAGGTAACACAAGCCGAGTCTGTCTGCAGAGTAGTAATGATGTAATGACAAAAACTGAGAAATGCAAGGAAAATCTGGGGCCCCAAGATACAATAAAGGAGTAAGCAGGCTGAGATGCAGAGGTGTAACCCCAGAGGGAGACAGGCAAAACAATGATGATTAATATCAGTATGTGTTATGCTTGATAGGACCAGTCACAGCAATTACACCAGTGGTTTGAAAAGGGGGGCAGGGGCATATGGTTGCCCATAAGGCTCAGAAGAGCTGTTATATCCAGATATCACCTAGAACATTGTGAAATAGTACCTGTAAGGATTGCACCATGAGCTGTCCAAAAATACACATGCATGGACAGCACTACAAAGTTTGTTATGCTAAAATTGCTGCATTGCTATTAAAAATGCAGTCTTTAGAGCCCAAGTTCCTCTCTGGTTGTTACAACAAGCATCTGCTCGGTGATGCTACTCAAGACAAGACTGCCAGCCCTTTAAGTGAATGGGATTTTCAGAATAAACAATCACAATGATTATGCTTTCCACTGCTGCAGAGATTTTTATTTACTTCTACAGCTTATTAATACAGATAAGAAAAAAAATATAGACAAGATAAACATTTTTTGGTTGTACTAGATGGCAAAAGTATATAATTACATCGCTCAGAATCTCATCAGCTCCCATCAGTCTAAGCTACTTTATGAACATATTTATAAACCACCGAGTATAGAGCAATTATGGGAAAACATTCTCCATTCTGAATGCATCTGCACATTTAGCACAGTCTGATCTAATTAAAGTCACTTCCACTAAAGTCAACTGAAGTATTTTCAGCCCAGGTTAAGGAAAAGACACAATAGGAACAAGAAGACCTCAGTTACTATAGCCAAAGCTTAAATTTTAACTACGTAAGAATATTTCTAGAAATGATCTAAAAGATGACCTGAATAAAATCTTCAGCTGAGACAGAAATTTGCTCAGCATGAGTCAAAAAACATCCTACTTAGCGTGGGGTACAATGCAGGAAACTGTACTCTAAACATTTGGGGAAAAAAAAACCAAGGGGAAAAAAAAGAAAGAAGATCATTGTTCAAGTATTTACAGACAGATGAAACCAATCTCAATATTTTTCTCAAGTAAGTTTTTTTTCTGAGACACAGTGAAATATTTTAGGTTTCCTGTGCCCTAAAGTCTCTATCAGTGCTAGTATCTGGGAGACAAGGGAAAGAATTTAAAAGAAGAAAAAAAACTGTGCATGAGGTTTGGTAAAGCTATTAAGATAGACTATCAGGTTTTAATGGAGAAAAGACAAAATATCTGAAGCACTTAAAAGCGAAAAGTTAACATGACATGCAGGCTTAACAGGCTTAATTCATAATTCCATATTAAATTCATATTGATTTTTTCTCACCAATACTCCCTTTATCTAAACGACCTTTGACTGTCAAAAGCCTGGGGAGACTGCCAAAGACCACTTCATTAATACATTCAATGGGAATCGTTAAGGCTCACAAATATAACTAGGCTATGTTTATTTCAGGACAAAAGGCACAGTCAAATATTCCAGCTTGAGCCAGCCAGGCAACAAACTTTATTTTGGAGGTTTGACAAGTGGCAAAATGCCTCTGCTCACATGACTGAGAATACTCAGCAGAAGTTTTTAACAGCTGAGCAGAAACTACACACCGTGTCATTGACATCAAAGGCCTCTCACCTATATGGAAAGAGAAGCTTTTTCTAATAAACTGAATTTTTTTGCTTTAAAGGAAAATCCATGGAACATGTCTATTGACCAAATATCAAGTACAGATGGAGATTTCTTCTTTATATTTTAAGCCAGATTCTTCAATGACAAGCTTAATTCTAAGTGTAATTAGAGTACAGTAGTTAGTGCCAAATCATGTCCTTTGCATTAAAAAACTAGATTGGTGAGTAACTTTCAGTGAAACTGATTTTATCTTTAATTTTCAAATATAGGAAGCAGAAAGCATATACATATTGTGTCACAAACACAGTGAGCTTTTCTACTAAGCTGAAAAAATGAAAAACAATTTTTAACCATATTAAGGGTTACAAAATTTTAAAGGCTTTTGTGACAATTTAACATTACTTTTCAGGACACAACACTATCTTCTATTTTCTTTCTCAGTACATTACTAATAAAACATTCATAACTTAAGTACACAGACAGAATTTGAAGGATGTAATTAACTGCCTGGCACACCAGAACAGGCTGCTTCCCTGATTCCTCCAGAAAGAAAAGGGATGCACAACTAATTATATAAATAGAAAGTAATGAGTGTGAGAAAACCACTTTAGCCTTGAAATCACCACCATAGAGTGAACAAAAACCATCACAGTAATGACACAGGCAGAACCCGTCTAAGAGCAACCATGCATTTCACAGGGAACAAGCAGGAAAAGAGTTGGCACATGAGCATCAAGCACCAAAATGGATACAAGTCAGTACAGGGCTTTTAACAACAAGGAGAAATATTTGTCTTTCTTTTCCTACTTTCCCATTTATTTTACATTTGAAGGGATTTCTGAGTTTGGGGTATTTTGCCTTTCCTTCTTTTTTAGTAAGTGTTAGGTAAATTTAGGTCTTATCAACAAGCATTATGTACACAAATATGTAAATAAGACAGTGAGGAATAGGATTTGTATTCTTATACAATCACATTACACAAGCCAGATTTAAATTTAAGCCCTTCAAATAAATAAATCTAAAGAAATCTGAAAAGATATACAAGTAAAACTGGAAAGCTGCCTCTCTGTTCTATGCAGACATATACACATCCCTCGACACACCTAGTTTCTTAATAACCGAATCATTACTTCTCAGTAATTTTGCTAGCATAATTATTTTAGTTACACACTACCATCAAATTTCCACAATTTCTGAGTAGCACTGAGTTGCTGCAAATTTCCACCAGAATAGAATGTAACTCACAAGTCTTTACAAAAGGGAAATATCCCACTCTGACATTGTCAAAATTACATAGGACAATTTTTCTCCAAAAGGAAGGAAATCTCATGCTTAAGACTGGATTGATAAAAGAAATCAGGTTATGTTCCTTACTATTTCACAGTCTTTCATTATGGCCTGAGGCAAGTGGTTTAACCTCTGTGTATCTACTTGCTATGACTAAAATGAGTATAATAACATTTTTTCCCTTTATTTTTTTGTCTGCCTTGCCTTTGGGTATTCTCCATCAAGGTATGTTTTCCACTTTGACTTCAGTCCTGCTGAAGTGCACACACTTCAACAGAATTACCCATGTACTTACTGTTGCACACATTGAAGGCAACCTGCTGCACTGGGAAAAGCAGCTACCACAACAAATCTTCAAAAACTCTGTGATGTATATAAATAAATAATACCTGCTCATCAAAGCCATTCATGTTTATTACATATTTTTATGAAAAACTTCATTATATATTTATGCCAGTGATATTTGTATATTATAAAAAGGAGTCTAGAACAACAATGGAGATCTGTGATAGTTTAAAATACTCTCTAGCTTAGTTTCAATAGTCTTGCATATTGTAGCAAAGTTACATGAGCTCTAAGTATGCAGGAACAAGGTTCTAATAGGAAAGTATGAAATATCATAGAGAGTGACTAAAATTATTAATTCAGGAGGTCTACAATACTTTGCACAAACTATACATTGCAAAGCAAAATCTATAATTTCGTGTACTGTCAATGTTGTCTTAAATTACCATTTTCTAGAGAAAACAGTCTAATTCAATAATGAATGTACTTAATGTTACTGAAATACTGTTACCTCAGTTTGTTGACATGACTCAATTAATGTGTGAAAACAATACATTGTAAGAATCATTCAGCTCCCGCAGCAGAGAAGTGTTAAGATGGAGCACATTCTTTCCCAGACTAACAAAAAATGAATGTGCAGCGTGTCTCAAGCCTCTGGGTAATTCCTGACCCAGAATGTGCATTACTTTATGTTTCCCCCCCCTTATTTTCTTATAATCAGCTTAGCTTGTAAAGAAACTGCAATATCATTATGAACAATATTTGTTAAATAACATATATTCACAAAACTGATTTCCTAGTTGACAAGGACTCTATCACTCGCCACCACTGCTGCTATTACTTTTTTCCTCTAGTGCTTTTCTGATGGTTTAAGCACAATGCCCACACAAGCATTTTTTCCTCACTCTCCCCCTCTTCTGCTACCTCAGATCAAACATCTTTTTTCTCTCCACTTTCAGTGCTCCATAAAACAAATCTCTTGTCAATCTGAGGACACCTGGTATGAACTTAGCAGTGGATTCTTTGACCTTTTTAACACATGGAGGTCAAAAATCACCATCAGCAGTTGGAGAGAAAAATGTGAAAGATCAAAGTCTTCCACTCCCACTACTGTTCTTGTTTTCCTTTGTTGATATGTGCACTGCTGACAGAAACCAGCAATTTTTAGCTCAAAAGTGCAAATATTTGATAGGAAACTGAGGCCAGATGTATAAACCTAAACCAAACACCAAATATTTCCGTGATTCTTTTAACAGTACTGGAAAAGGTCCTTTTTAACAAACAAAATCTTTCTCCTGGAGGGAGATGTTTGTAAATCAAACACTGTAGCTTTTATTAGTTGATAGACTGTTGATACTAAATAACAGCTGACTTTAAACCCAAGAGCAACTGCATAGACTCCTTTCATTGTTGAACTGAGCTATGCAAAAAGTAAACACCATAAATCATGAAAACTTTGCTTTGTACAAGTATTTCATGCTAGTAATATACAACATCATGGTATAAAAGGCAATGTTTTTTAAAAAACACTTTTTTTTAAATCAACCCCTCTGCAAATCTATATCTAACAGAAAATTATTCATTTTCATTCACTTTGCTTGAAACAAAATTTTTCTTTTTTTGTTTTCTAGCTATTACTTTTCTGTACTGACCTTTATGTGGCCCAAATTTTAGAGGAATGTAATGAAAAAGCCTTCAAGCATCTTAACAGTTACAAATTGTTTATATTTCAAACTGACTCTATCTCAAATCAAATGTCAGTATACATTTGGTCTCTTAAGAAGGCACAACGTTCTTTTTGAAGTATGTTCAGAGAAGTATTGAAGAAAGAAAAGAATAAGAGTACAGAATCAAAAGTACTTGGATTTGGTCTACGGTTGTACCTAATTTGTCTTGTAAAGTAGAGATTAAGTTCTCTCAGCTATTCCCATTTTTTTGCAACCCAACACAAAACTGAATGAGTATAAGGTTTGAAGGCACCACTAAGGAAGCAGCAGATAAAATTTTACAGCACTCATCAGAGTATCAGCAAAGTCTGATACAATTCTGACGCAAAGCCTCTTATTTCCTTAAAGTGTTTTTTACACCAGTGTCACACGGAGTGTCAGAGTCTCTCAGTGGGATAATAATCGGGGAATCTTATTTAACAGAAATCTACACATGCAACTATAGCTAACCCGACTGTACATGAACATAATATAGTTTAGTATTGAGGTTTGTTGAGGATGTATTGTTTGGTGGCAAACATCTCTGGAGAAGCCACAGCTTTTGTACATGTCCTTCGGCCTCTTGGTAGAGAAACTAGAAAAATGCTGCATGCCATCTCCTACATGACTTAAGAAAGGGCTGCTGCTAAAGACCAAGACGTCTCTCTCAAGTGGACCTAATACCCACACAGGGGTCAGAATAAGTGTCTGATTCCTGAAAAGGGTAAAATCTAAGAAATCATCCAGTTGTTGAATTCCCTTTACACACTGCATGCATAATACCTACAAGACCAGGCCATGTACATTATAAAGAGCTAACTTGTAAAATCTGTGGGTTTAATTCAAGTATCAAAACATAACACATGTTGAAAATCACTGGATGATTTATCAACTAACCAAAATATTTGAACAAGTCCTTGGAGGATTATAAGGCAGAAGCAATTTCCACACCAACTTAATCAATCCCCACTACAATTTCCATGATTTTATGTTTTTAGAGAATTTTGATGCAGTCTTAATTCCCACAGCTTTACCATCTGCACGGTATTTCTATGAAAGGTAATTTTATCCCCTCTACCAACCTGTTAAATATTGTCATGGGAGGATTTATTAGTTTCCATGACTCCAGACAGTATTTTATTCTTCCTCTGATGTCAGCTGGCAGACCCAGGTTCCTAATTTTATCAATTGACAGCACTGAAACCATTCATTAATAAAATATTCTAATTTACCTGTTCTGTGACTCAAGAGCAACACTTGCCTTTCAGCCCAAAGCTGACAAGTTCTTTCACAGAAAGAGAGGGAGAAGAAGAAAGTTTTTCTGTGTGCTGTAAATCTCTGCAAGTTTAGAACTCTAGGTAGAGCTCCCCCACTTTCTAATGAGAAAATCCTTCAGAAGTATGATCATATAACAGAAGTCTAATTGCTACAATTTGTTGGAGAAATGTAATATCCCATTAAGCTCTAAGCTTTTTAAGGGCACTAAACTCATCTTACCCTTAAAATTCTACACACACCACAGATGATCTTTAATTATTATAGTGCAGCGATTAATAAAAGTAGCAATGAGCTCAGCAGTCTAAGCACACGTGAACTGTTTCTGCTTTAGGGAAACCTGAAATGCCTGATAGTGGATTCCTTCCAAAAGTATTTATCAGGAAGCTGTTTATCTTCGGTAGTAGAACTTGATTCATAGTCATTCCATTTGTGTCAATGAATGCAGCACAAGGCCTTTAATACTCCCTGGCTGGGAGCTAATGCCTTTAGCTTTCCATTAGGTAATTTGAAAGACCTATTCATTTTTTTTTCAGTCAGCTAACTAATTCTTTAACACTTCATTTCAATACCACTAACACTTACTAAGGGATTGACTTCACTAAGTGAACAATCTCAGCTGTCTCAACATTTCATCGCTACCTGACATATATGGCTGTGCCTAAATCAATGAATCACACTGAGGTAGGTCTATCCCCCTAAGCATTTTTTTTTTTTTTTTTTTTT